>JAYMTP010001586.1:0-23337 GCA_036897365.1 Geranium brycei
GACACTTTGCTCCTGCACACTGAGTATGATTTTGTATTGAAGTATAATTCTGTAAGAACAGCCTTGAAAATGTGACAATCAAACTCAAACTCAAACTCAACCCAATTTGATTTCAATATATTTATCAAAGATTAAAATTTAATATTATACTGTAATAATTTAAATATTAAATGAGCGGGCTCGCGTATAAACTCAGAACCAGAAAATGAATCGCAAAATCAAAGGCTGAGATTAGCGATTCGGTTTTGATTTTTAAATTGAGAAAATAATTTCATTTCAAGTCCTAAAATCCAAAAACGCCTTGTAACTAGCAAGAGCTGAATTAGTTGTAAGTAAATATTTGTATTTTATTTGTAAACTTTATAATTCAGCTGGATTTTAATAATTAAATTTTATCGTTCGATTTTCGTTAAAACTTTTAATAATTTCAAAATTTTATCTATAAATCGGATCAAAATTGTCTAATTCAGACCATAGATCGACTAATCAACAAAAATGATAACCAACCGGTTCCCATAGATAGAACCAAGAAACCAAATCGGAGAACCAGGTCCAGAACTGAACCGACCCGACACCAAAAAATTCACCCTCTAATATAATGTCATGTTAAAGTTTGATCCACCTATCAACAATTCATCTGCAGGAACAAGGTACAAGTACATTTCACTTGCTGGTGAGAACAAGAAAGCTCCTAAAGTATTTAAATAATTATACACCAAACTTGTCTGCTCTTCATGAACACAACAAGTTAGCATAATAAAGCTGAAAATCTAACAATTAGGCCATGATCCAAAATGTCCAATAAATGCACTAAACCAAACAAGGTTTTCAGAGGTACAACCAGTTCATAAATACATATATAGCCTATGTTTCCTCTCAAATTCCAATAATTAATATTAGGTACACTGCAATTTAAATGCCTCTACCTATCAAGTCCAGTACAGTTCCATGCTGCCATGCCATGGACCATTCACTTCATTACTTACACCAAACCCTAAAAAAATCCCTCATATGATTATCATGAAAAAACTCGTAATTTAACTGTAGAAAACGGCCAAACTGATCTGAAATGTATATGATGTGAATTGACAAGACAGGAATGGCAAAAATAACTTCTGTACCAACACAAGCGGTAAAAAATCCTATGACGGGTCCAAAATTGAATTACATAAGCACGGAATGTTTGTCCTATGATTATTATGAGAACAAGTCGGAAATGGCAAAATCTTCTATATCAATACAAGAGTAAAAAAAATCTATGACGGTCCAATTTTTTTTATATATAAGCATAGAACATATGTTTTATGATTTTAATAATTTATGAGAACCTCGTGCTATAACTGTAAAAAAAGGCTGTAATGTATATGATATGAGAGAAGAAGAATGGAATATGGTAAAGGAACGAGGCAAAATAACTTCTATTATACCAATATAAGCGGTAAAAAATCTATGACGGGTCTCAAAATTTTTATACATAAGCATAGAGCGAGTACTACAATACCCGAGCTACTAGTACAGTGGCATTATCAAGTATTCTGAGGAATGACATACAAAGCATACCGGTTAATTACTGTATGGACATGGGGAAGGACTAAGCCTTTCGCATTTTCACAGATCCCGCCTGCACAACGGGCAAGAACCGTGCTGGAGAAGCCACTTGTCGATGCAGGGAAGGTGAAACATGTGGTGGCACTGAGGCAAGCTTCGTATGGTCTCTCCGAGCTGGAAATCCTGAATTTATAAAAACAAAATAAAAAATTGAATTTAGTTATTTAGTTACACGGGAATTCTAGATAATTCATCCGAGAAATGGAAAAGAAAATTTTGGGTTCCAAGTTCCAACCTGAAGGCAAACCGAACAAGAGACCTTCTCACCAGAAGCGTCGATATTGTTCTTGTTGGTTATCTTGATTTTTGGGATTTTCTCGACAAAATCTCCAGGTAGGCCTTTGCACCCGCCAGTGTCGAAGAGGTTAGGAAGCTCTTCAAAGGTTGTTTCAACAGCGCCCATCTGGTGGTTGCAAGCGACAGAAAATAAGTCATTACCCGACACAACAGATTTTCGAATTTTCCTATCACAAGCTATTGGTTGCGTAATAGAATACCTGACTCTGAACAGCACTCAACATAGCAGGGCCAATCCGCTCGCGAACAAGCCTCCCGCTCAAGAGGCTAGTGATGACATCAATCTGTAGAATTCAAAAAGAACTCATTAATGGGATAATTGAAACTCAATCCAAAAGAACTCACCAAGACAAAGAATTAATTAATGGGATGATTGAAACTCAACTCAAAAGAACTCATCAATACAGAGAACTAATTAATGGGGTAATTGAAACTCAATTCAAAACAACTCATCAATACAAAGAACTCATTAATGGGGTAATTGAAACTCAATTCAAACCAACTCATCAATACAAAAGCTGTCTTTTTTGCTCACCAAGTAGAGGAGACACCCTATGCCAGATTCATCAGATTGCCAGAGATCGAGAGAAGATTCAAACACTTCGATTGAGAACACAGCGCCGGATATTGCTCCAACAGCAGCTCCTCGGACAAAGCCACTCTCGGTCTCTTGGCCTATCAAAGCTCCTGTCATAGCGCCTAACAAGGTACCAACTGCAAATAGAAACCGCCCGTTTCATTAGTTCTGAATCAAAAGCTTTCCCCTTCAAATGAATGTGTTTTGTCTTCAAAATCTCAATGAAACAAACAGAAATTATAATGAAAACCCCCAAAATTGCTTCCAAACTTTTTTTCCGCTTCAATCACCATAAAACATGAACTGAACAATGATAAAACAAACAAACACATCATCTCCAAAATGATCTGAAATTACAAAACAGTCTCTAACTGAAATCAACTGTGCAACATCACATAACAAAAATGCAGAAATGTTACATTAAGCTAGCAAATCCAACCTCATAGAGACAAAACTAAAAACCCCAGAAACCTAAATATAAACACAAACCAGAGAGCCAAACAGAAACACATCATCACTGAGCCAAGAAATGCACCCAACTGACAACAAAAGCAAAAACAAAAACAAAAATTCACAGAATTAAGAAACCAAAAGGGGCAAAACGGGAACGAACCCAATGCGAAGCAGAATGTGAAGATCGCAGAGAAAATATTGCCGAGAACCGCAGAAAGAGCAAAATTGCACATTTCTCTAACCCTGTCAACACAACTCCCAAAAGAAGACAACGAAGGCGCAGAGAAACGATAAGGGTACGCAAGAAATTCCATAAATCCCGCAGAATCGAGAGCTCCGGACAAAAGGGTCTCACAAATTCCGTCTGATCCGCAAAGAAAATTTGGGGTTTTTTTTTTCGTGGCGAGGCTCGAAATCGAAGAGATGGGGGTTGCGGGCAAGCAAAGCTTTTTAGTCCTTGAGAGAGAGCACGAAAAGGAACCCAAATCAACCAACTCGCATTTATGGCTATTTCCCGAGGAAAAATTAACTTTCCCGAGAAAATGATGGCTGCGAGTGAATTTTCAAAGAAGAAAAAGAAGGTTCCTTTATCGACAATCCTCGCCCCAAAGACGTGTTTTTGGGCTCTCCCGATTCATGTAGGACCCGAATCGAAGGCCTGTGATCGTCGCTCATTTGTATTGGTCACAAGAGGAAGCTGAATTCAGGTCATCGAGTGGGTAGGGCACGAGTACGGACACTGTGTGTCGTTTCTCTTTCATTGGGATTGTTGAAATGGTCCCTTATCCAGAAGATTGCATATGCGACGTCGTTTTGGCTTTCGGTCGCTACAAAATATCTTCTCACTTGGTCTGGTTTGGTTTGGGCTTATAGTTAATGAATTTGGTTAAAATCCTCAATAAATTATGTTTTTTTTCTTGGGTATCTTGATGGAGTCTTTTTTGTATTGTGCTTAAAATAGAAATTATTTCACGTCTTATTTATTTTTATTATGATGTAAAATGTAGTATTTTATTAAATTAAAATTAATGTCAAAATATTACATAACGTAAAATTTATCAGTTTAGTCTGCATATAAAAAGACATATAAACATTCCACGTTTAGAAAATGTGGACTTGTCATTAATTTGTGAACAATTTTCAAATTCGGTTGGAAAAAATTTGAAAATCTTATTAAGTTAGCATATTTTCTTAAATTAATCCAAAACTTTATAAATAAAAAATTAACATCTCTTGATGAGAGACCAATTTATTGTTGTCTTGCTTTATCATAACATAGTCGAACTCAAATCTTGATACAATTTGTCAATAAAAAATACATCGCTATTGTGACAACAAGAATAATCGATGATACAACTCCTACACCTAAATCTTAATCAAATTACTACAAACCAACATAACAAACATATAAGTCGTGCTATTACAAGGATTTCGAGATAAATTAAGAGCAATTGAGTTTCACTCGCACCACTATAATGTTTATTATGGCTCGCGATCTACACCTCAATTAACTAGAAAAGATAATGAAAATATATTATATAGTGCAATAGAAGGTACTGGAAATATATACACACTGTTTCGATACTTTGCCTCCTTTGAAGGGAACTAACAAATCAACTTGTTAGGTGTCAAAACAAAAGATCAACTTGCCCATTTCAAAGAAATGCTAGAAACATCCATTGTTGCTCCTCTAATCTTCAATCAATGTCCACCAGAATAAGCTGGATCTCGATCAAGAACTCTCCCGAAAATAATTTTAATTTGACTTTCTAATCAATAATTCTACAATAAAAAGTTTGGTATAAACAAGAATTGTCTAGAAACAAGAGTAAGATTGTATTCAATAAGTTTAGGCCTCTTATAATTTAGAAGAGGTTAAATGTTTAAATTTAAATAGGTATTTGATTGAGGACAGGACATGTGAGTTCAAACTCACGCAAAGAAGAGTATTTGGTATAAGAAGAGATAATATATATATTGGGCCAATATTTTATAGGATAGTCTTTTGGGTACAAGTCGGACTCTAATGTGTAAGTGAGCTTCATTGGGTGCTCCTCCCAAATAAGATTTGAACCACTCCAACAGTGTTATCTGAGGCAGTTCAGTAGACTCTCTTAGTCTCTCGTGGTGAGATCCATATAGAATGAAAATTACCCTTATGTGATTGAGTTTGCCAAGGTAAAAAGTTTGGTCCACGTGTGTGTTCACAGTCTCACAAAGAATAGTACTAGGTACAAAGAATGATTATATACACATTGGACCCTTACCGGAAGAGTAATAGGTATCAAGAGATATTATATTCACATTGGACTTATAACCTGATAGACTAGTCTTTTTTGGTTAAATATGAGCTTTAATGTGTATATGAGCTTTCTTGGGTGCTCCTCATAGGTAATACTCGGTGCCAGGATTTTAGTTTTCACAAAAAATAAATAGTTTTTAACTCACTAATCTTCTTTTTATCATACTATATTGTTAGCTCACGACGTTGTGCACCACCACAACACGACAACACACCTTTAAGCCTCGCGCAAGCATGCAATCATCAAGTTGCAGACCGGATAAAAGCCGGGTCGATCCACATAGACTAATGAGGGTCAAGTTCAAAGCAATTTCAGCTACTTAATGTAAATTCAAACACAGTTTGTGTGGATTTATAGTTTGAGATCAATAAACTAAAGTGAATAAATTAATAGAATTATTTAGTAGAAGCTAATTACAGATGTTAGGTCATTACAAATATCTCAATTCAAAAGTTATAATAAATTATGATGACATCATGATGAATCTTATGTCAATTAAACGCTGATTCCACCTCTCGGTATTGGAACTAGACCTTGAGTCAAAGTGTATTATGGTTCTCTCGAACTCGGAACACTTCGAGCCCGCTAAGACCAACATTCAAAAGGTAGGGGTTGAACCCCCTGAATTGTGTTATGTCTATTACTCACCGACCCTCTCAGGCTTAACAACGCAATTCAATCAAATCTTTAATGTTCGCCAACATTATCAACAAAAGTATAAAATCACAACTCATCAATCAAATCAATTATAACTTATAAATTCACAGTATATGACCTATATCCCATGATTATAGCCCATAATCATGGTACTCGAATCAATAGTCATCAAGTTCAATAAAAGAAATAATTGAGAAATTGAGAAATCCGAAACTCTAAACCCGGTTGGATTGAGATCATGAATAACTTGATTCTTCTCTTTCTTGGAAGTTGCTTGAAGCTCGATCGATCCTAGTACCACTTTCAGCCTTTAACGAGAACAAATCTTTTTTCTAAGTCCGCGATCTTGCCTTAAAAAGACAATTTCGTTCCTCTCTATCTTTATGAATGCCTGACACTCCTAAAATTTGACAATTCAGGTATAAATAGTCCGATAGCACAATGGCACAGTCATACCTTTGGCCCGTGCCATTGTATTGAGGTTCTATCTTCGGATTTTGGCGAAAATATTCAAAGGCACGACCGTGACTTAGCCTTGATCAAGAGTTCTTCAATGTTCAGTTGGATCTTACAAAAAATTTTATTTTAAAAATTTTATTAAGAAATATATCATATAATCATAAGATTCCTATGATGTAATAAGAATACACATATGTGCTGTAAGAAAAATCAAACCCAAAAAACTAAGTGTTAGTAAATCACTAGTATGATCGATGCTAACAAGACATAAGTGTAAGTACTATAAAGAAAAAAAAATCAAACACTAATTAGTGTTAATAACTCACTCGTGTGATAGGTATTAACGAACACTAATAAAACTTACATGTGCGCATGATGAAAAATCAAACCCTAAACAATTAGTGTTAATAAATCACGGACATATTACTAATTTTCACTAATAATTTATCATATATATTTTTTGTGTATGATCATTTGTTTTTTTTAAAATTTAATTATCTTTGCACGAAAATATATATTAGTAAAATTACATTATTAGATGTTTGGTAGACAAATTGCAAGCTCACACCAATCAAACTCATATTTAGTGACATAAATTGATGAGGTCATGGTTCTTTGCTCATTTGACATTTCAAAGAAGAGCAACACTATCTTAACAAGTTAAGAGAAACTTTTTATAACTACCAAAGATTTTCTTATGATTCTCATATTTTTTTCCTTCCATTTCTGGGCTGAAAGAGCAATGTTTCTAAAATGGGTAGTTTATATATTTAATTATTGAGAAAACCCAATTCAAGAAGCCTAGTTTTTTCCACTTTGATTGGTTGGGTAAGCTGAACAATGAGTGACTTATGGTGATGACAATTGTCAACCAAATTGCAACCCAAGCTCAAGCCCACAAGCAAAGTTATTATGCATATACCTTCACCCACTACATGGTGATGGAGTTGATCTAAATATATTTTTGTTTAATTATAAAAATTAATATTAATAGATGGTGATTCAGTTGTAAATTGAGGTGGACAAGCTAGGTGAAGATAGGTACCTTTCAACCATAGTTGTTAATTAGTGTCATTTTTTTATATTATTTTGTTCCATTTTCTTGTTTACACCTATGCCAAATTTACCAAATGTTCTAACATTTATTTGAAAAAAATGAGAAAGATGTGTTATGTACTATCACAATTTCGTAAGAAGTTGTTGTGTACTTTGTTCATGACAAAAATATGTTTTGAATTTTGATTTTTTGTAAATAAAAAGTGTGTGTTTGTACGAATACAAACACATTTTGCACCAAAATTCAAAACATTTTTTTTATCATTAACAAAGTACACAACACCCATTGCAAAAATGTGATACTATGCAACGCATTTTTGTTATTTTCCCTCCATTTTATTATGTAATCTAGAACACAATTACAAATTAAGAGAAAAAAAGGCTAGAGAGAGAGAGAGAGGAGGTGTTAGAGGGATACGAGGAGAGCTCGTACGTCGGTTCTACACCAAAGCCTGCGAACCCGACCTTCTATCAAAGCGTGTTAGTCGTCGATTTCGAACCATGAAGTTTCGATTAAGAAATTGTTTTGATAATTTTTTTGTTTGTTATAGTATAAATATATTTAATTGTTATAGTATAATTGTAGTGACACATAAATATCTCAAATAAATCAAATCAAACATGAATTCAAATAATTGGCAATTTGGCATAATAAAGAAGTTAAAATAATGGTGGGCCTCGAAGATAAAATGGGCTGGGCTCAATCACTGTATAACACAGCTCCGGACAAAACGGGCCTTGAACTTGGGCATTTGGGTGGGCTCAACGTGTAACTCTGCGCATCCAGCGCACGATAGCAGTCAACGCCAGACTAGGGTCGACCCTTTTGCCTATAAATACAGCGTTAGGGGCCTTTCTCGCTTTGTTCGACACTTCTCTCAGAGAGTCATCGAGAGAGAGAGATCAGGAAATCGAAAACCAATTTTCAAAGCGAAAAATTGATAGACGCGAAATTAGAAACCCATAAAGAGAATGAAAGTTAGTAACTGATTCGATTCCGACCGTTTGAGAAATAGAAGCTCTGCTCTGCTACTTCTTCTTCTTCTTCTTCGTCGTTCTCATCTGAATCTCCAGGGTTTGTGGCTCTCCGAATTGTGCCGCCATGGATATGCGCTTCCCCTTCTCGCCGGCGGAGGTCGCCAAGGTCCGCATGGTCCAGTTCGGCATCCTCAGCCCCGACGAGATCGTAATTTTCCGATCCCTCTCGTTTTCTCTTTTTTGTGTTCTCGTCGGTCTGTTGTTTGGCTGCCGATAAAATTGGGATCTGGCAGTGTTTTTTACGGACTGTTTCGCGTTTCCGAGTTGTGTTTTCGTTTGGATTGCGTTTGTTTCTGGGGGAGTGGAAATTGGGGGCTAGGGTTTCTGGATTTTGTAGGTTCGGTTCTGAGCTTTTTGTTGTGTGTTTTTGGTTTCGCAGAGGCAGATGTCTGTGATACATATTGAGCACAGTGAGACGACTGAGAGGGGCAAGCCGAAGCCGGGCGGATTGAGTGATCCTCGGCTGGGAACGATTGATAGGAAGATGAAGTGTGACACTTGCACGGCGAACATGGCGGAGTGTCCGGGCCACTTTGGGCACCTCGAGCTTGCTAAGCCTATGTTCCATATCGGGTTCTTGAAGACTGTGCTTTCGATTATGCGATGCGTTTGCTTCAACTGCTCTAAGATAATGGCAGATGAGGTATGGGCGCAGCGTGTCTTAAACTATGCACTTACCAGCTCCTTGTTGTTAGTGGGCATTCTCCCATGTTCGTTGGGTTTATGGTCAAGTTGTATAGTGATATTGGGTCATAGTTGCAGTGGACCACAATTAGGGTGTTGCAGTAGTTTTGGAACGGAACTGCATGAAGTTGGATGGGTGTTTTAGAAGATAATGAGTAGTGAATGAGACGCTGGGGAACGAGGTCCTTTAATTTCTTAAGTTGAAGCTCAAACTGAGTATAAATAGTTTGTAAGCAGAAAAAATGGACAGGAACTTCCTGTCCTCATGGATTATTGCCAGTAAAAAGAACAAAAGATATCTTGATTTACATGTCAATGGAAAATGTATAGTTGTGTCATACTGCAAACGTATTGGTAAAACCTGAGAAAGATGGCTGATGTTTATGTATGTTCTCCTCTTTTGTGAGTATGCACCTCCAAGGATTAACTGCATGATGTTTGTTGTGATTACTGTTTTTAGAGTGTTCCTTAGTTTGAGTTTCATATACCGTATTCGCTGAAACGTTTGATGCTTAATAACTTGTGCCATTTAACTATAAAAATGTGCAGGAAGAGCACAAGTACAAGCAGGCAATGAGAATAAAGAATCCCAAACATAGGCTCAGAAAACTCTTAGATGCCTGCAAGAATAAAACAAAATGCGACGGAGGCGATGACATTAATGTTCAGGGCCAAGATACCGATGAGCCAGTTAAAAAGAGTCGTGGTGGCTGTGGTGCTCAGCAGCCGAAGCTCACTATTGAAGGTATGAAAATGATAGCTGAGTACAAGGCGCAAAGGAAGAAAAATGATGATCAGGAACAGCTTCCAGAACCTGTTGAAAGGAAGCAGACACTCACAGCAGAGAGGGTGAATCATTCAACATCTTTATATACTATTTTGGAAGTATTTTTGCATGTCCCTAACATTTTTGTTGGACGTATAATAGGTTCTTAGTGTTCTGAAGAGAATAAGCGATGAAGACTGCCAGCTGTTAGGCTTGAATCCTAAGTATGCCCGTCCAGATTGGATGATTTTGCAAGCCCTTCCAATCCCCCCGCCTCCTGTTAGGCCATCTGTGATGATGGACACATCTTCTCGGAGTGAGGTGGGGTTCTCTATTTCTTATTTTTGTGGCATATACTGGCCCAGTGCGCCGTTTTAATGCAACTACTATGATTGCCATTTATTTAGGGTATTTCATTTATACAATTCTAGCAAGTAAATGTTCCAATGTTGCCGGGAAGGATTTTATGATATTTTCAATGAATTCTGATGTTTTTATTTGTTCACTGCAGGATGATTTGACTCATCAGTTGGCAATGGTTATCAGGCACAACGAGAATTTGAGGAAACAGGAGAGAAACGGAGCACCTGCACATATCATTTCAGAGTTCGCTCAACTGTTGCAATTCCACATAGCTACATATTTTGATAATGAGTTACCTGGACAGCCAAGGGTATAGCTACATGAGTTCATGCTATGAACTATTTCATATATAATATAGTACTCGTATGCATAGTCATTTATTTCTTTTTATGATTTATTTTTCTTGACAGGCCACACAGAGATCAGGTAGACCTATTAAGTCAATATGTAGTAGGCTTAAGGCAAAGGAAGGCAGGATTCGAGGTAACTTGATGGGGAAACGAGTTGACTTCTCCGCTAGAACTGTCATAACACCAGATCCAAACATTAATATTGATCAATTGGGAGTACCTTGGAGTATTGCTCTAAATCTTACATATCCAGAAACCGTGACTCCATATAACATTGAAAGGTCTGTGTTTTGATAATTACGTTTTCTCATTTTTATAATATTGTGCTTGCTGTTTGTTATATGCATATAAGATTCCTTGAAAACAGGTTGAAGGAGCTTGTTGAATATGGTCCCCATCCGCCACCTGGGAAAACTGGTGCTAAGTACATTATAAGGGACGATGGTCAAAGGCTCGATCTTCGTTACTTGAAAAAGAGCAGTGATCATCATTTGGAGCTTGGATACAAGGCACTGACTTATATCTTATGTGGTTTAGTTGCTTGGCACATCTTGCCTCTCAACTTTGACACTAAACATGATTGTTGTTGTGTTTCCAGGTGGAGCGGCATCTAAATGATGGAGATTTTGTCTTGTTTAATCGTCAGCCTAGTCTCCATAAAATGTCCATAATGGGACATAGGATCAAGATTATGCCGTACTCCACTTTCCGGTTGAACTTGTCTGTCACGTCTCCTTACAATGCTGATTTTGACGGTGATGAAATGAATATGCATGTTCCTCAGTCATTTGAAACTAGAGCAGAAGTATTGGAGCTAATGATGGTACCCAAATGCATTGTGTCCCCCCAAGCAAATCGACCTGTAATGGGTATTGTCCAGGACACACTTTTAGGATGCCGTAAAATCACCAAGAGAGATTCATTCATTGAGAAGGTAAATATTGGGAAGTACTTGTTATTCCATTACCCTATTTTTTCCACCCCCTACATCTGTTTGTTTGAAGCCAACAGTAGTTGACTTGCCACTGATCTTTTTCAGGACGTTTTTATGAACATCTTGATGTGGTGGGAAGATTTTGATGGAAAAGTCCCTGCCCCTACAATTTTAAAGCCGCGACCTATTTGGACTGGAAAACAAGTTTTTAATCTTATCATACCAAAACAAATAAATCTATTGAGATATTCTGCTTGGCACTCTGAGTCTGAAAGAGGATTTTTAACCCCTGGGGATACTCAAGTTCGAATAGAAAAAGGGGAGCTCCTTACAGGAATCCTGTGCAAGAAGGCAATGGGAACATCTACCGGAAGTCTTATACACGTTATATGGTATACTTTTCAGAGACATTGCTGTAATTTTGGTCTTTGGATAAAGAAAATTTTTGTTATCTCACAAGGTAAACTGAAAATGTTGCCGACCTTCTGGATTTCCAGAGTGTGAGCTAATATCCTAAAGTACTAATTACTTGTTTATTTCTCATACCCAATATGATTTTGTTTTTGGTCCAAAGCTAAATTCAGATGACTATCTTTCTTCTTGCTAGCAGAACATGAATTTCCATACAATTTTGAATGATGTAGTCCATCATTTTCAATCTTTTGTTTGACTTTGTTCACCTATACAGGGAAGAGGTTGGTCCAGATGCAGCCAGGAAATTTTTGGGACATACTCAATGGCTTGTCAACTATTGGCTTTTGCAACAAGCTTTTAGTATTGGGATTGGAGATACAATTGCTGATGCAGCAACGATGGAAAAAATTAATGAAACTATATCTAAAGCAAAGGAAGATGTGAAGCAACTGATCAAGGATGCCCAGGAAAAGAAGTTAGAACCTGAGCCAGGGCGAAGCATGATGGATTCCTTCGAAAACAGAGTAAATCAGGTGCTTTGAACAGACTTCTCTGCTCGCCAACTTTCCTCTGTGTTCTATACTGAATGCTAATTCTGTTGTTCTTTGTTGTTGTCTTTTAGGTGTTGAATAAGGCTCGAGATGATGCTGGAAGTAGTGCCCAACAGAGTCTGGCTGAGAGTAACAACCTTAAGGCAATGGTTACTGCAGGATCTAAAGGAAGTTTTATTAACATATCACAGATGACTGCCTGTGTGGGTCAGCAGAATGTTGAGGGTAAGCGAATTCCCTATGGTTTCGTCGATCGAACGTTACCTCACTTCACCAAGGATGATTATGGGCCAGAGAGTCGAGGGTTTGTGGAGAACTCATACTTGCGTGGGCTAACCCCACAAGAATTCTTTTTCCATGCCATGGGAGGTAGGGAGGGACTTATTGATACAGCTGTTAAGACTTCTGAGACTGGGTATATCCAGAGGAGGCTGGTCAAGGCCATGGAAGATATCATGGTTAAGTATGATGGTACAGTAAGGAACTCGCTTGGGGATGTTATTCAATTTCTCTACGGAGAAGATGGTATGGATGCTGTCTGGATTGAGTCACAGAAGCTAGATTCCTTAAAGATGAAGAGAGCAGAATTTGGAAGGGTTTTCAGATATGAGATAGATGATGAGTTCTGGAATCCGAGTTACATGTTGCCTGAACATGTCGAGGATTTAAAAACCATCCGAGAGTTCCGAAATGTTTTTGATGCTGAAGTTCAAAAGCTTGAAGCTGATAGACTCCAACTTGGAACAGAGATTGCCACTACAGGAGATAATACTTGGCCAATGCCTGTTAACCTCAAAAGGCTTATATGGAATGCACAGAAGACCTTTAAGGTTGACTTACGAAGGCCTTCAGATATGCACCCAATGGAAATTGTAGAAGCTGTTGATAAACTTCAGGAGAGACTGAAGGTTGTTCCGGGTGAAGATTTATTGAGTGTGGAAGCGCAGAAGAATGCCACCTTGTTCTTTAACATTTTGCTTCGGAGCACTTTCGCCAGTAAAAGGGTGTTGGAGGAGTACAGGCTTACCCGAGAAGCATTTGAGTGGGTTATTGGCGAAATAGAATCACGATTCTTGCAGTCACTTGTAGCACCTGGTGAAATGATTGGTTGTGTTGCTGCACAGTCTATTGGCGAGCCTGCCACTCAGATGACTCTCAACACCTTCCATTATGCTGGTGTGAGTGCAAAGAATGTCACTCTTGGTGTCCCTAGGTTGAGGGAAATTATTAATGTTGCCAAGAAAATTAAAACACCTTCTCTCTCAGTCTACCTGAAGCCTGAAGTTGGTAAGACAAAGGAAAGGGCCAAAAATGTTCAGTGTGCTTTAGAATACACTACTCTCCGTAGTGTAACTCATGCTACAGAAGTTTGGTATGACCCAGATCCAATGAGCACAATAATTGAAGAGGATGTTGATTTTGTGAAATCATATTATGAGATGCCTGATGAAGAAGTTGCTCCTGAGAAGATCTCTCCTTGGTTGCTTCGTGTGGAGTTGAATCGTGAAATGATGGTTGATAAGAAGTTGAGCATGGCTGACATTGCGGAGAAGATCAATCTTGAATTTGATGATGATTTGACATGTATATTCAATGACGACAATGCCGAGAAGTTAATTCTTCGTATTCGTATTATGAATGATGACGCTCCTAAAGGTGAACTGAACGACGAGTCTGCTGAAGACGATGTTTTCCTGAAGAAGATTGCAACTAACATGTTAACTGAAATGGCTCTTCGAGGTATTCCGGATATCAACAAAGTCTTCATTAAACAAGGTAAGGTGAACAGGTTTGATGAGGACGAAGGATTTAAGCCGGAGAGCGAATGGATGCTTGATACAGAAGGTGTCAATCTTTTAGCTGTTATGTGTCACGAAGATGTAGATGCTAGGAGGACGACGAGCAATCACTTGATTGAAGTTATTGAAGTTCTTGGAATTGAGGCAGTACGGCGATCTTTGCTGGATGAGTTGCGAGTTGTCATATCTTTTGATGGATCTTATGTGAATTACCGGCATCTAGCTATCTTGTGTGATACCATGACATACCGTGGTCACTTGATGGCTATCACTCGACACGGTATCAACCGAAACGACACGGGGCCAATGATGAGATGCTCGTTTGAAGAAACAGTCGACATTCTTCTTGATGCTGCGGTTTATGCCGAAACAGATCATTTGAGGGGCGTTACTGAAAATATAATGTTAGGTCAGCTTGCACCCATTGGCACTGGAGACTGCTCCTTGTATCTCAACGATGAGATGTTGAAGAATGCCATTGAACTACAGTTGCCAAGTTACATGGATGGTCTCGATTACGGCATGACACCTGCGCGTTCTCCAATATCCGGGACTCCATATCATGAGGGAATGATGTCACCTAATTATCTGCTGAGCCCCAGCCTCCGCCTGTCACCTATTACAGATGCTCAGTTTTCTCCTTATGTTGGTGGAATGGCATTCTCTCCTACTTCATCTCCGGGGTACAGTCCTTCATCTCCTGGCTATAGTCCATCATCCCCTGGTTATAGTCCTACCTCGCCTGGTTACAGTCCTACCTCCCCTGGTTACAGTCCCACATCTCCAGGGTACAGTCCCACATCTCCAACATATAGTCCCAGTTCCCCTGGTTATAGCCCTACAAGTCCTGCATATTCTCCAACTAGCCCCTCGTACTCACCCACCTCTCCAAGCTACAGTCCAACCTCTCCGAGCTACAGCCCTACCTCGCCGAGTTACAGCCCAACCTCGCCGAGCTACAGCCCTACTTCTCCTGCATACAGCCCCACCTCACCTGCATACAGCCCTACATCACCTGCATACAGCCCTACATCACCCTCCTACAGCCCTACATCACCCTCCTACAGCCCTACCTCACCTTCCTACAGCCCTACCTCACCCTCCTACAGCCCTACCTCACCCTCCTACAGCCCAACCTCACCTTCCTACAGCCCAACCTCACCAGCTTATAGCCCTACTTCTCCTGGTTATAGCCCAACTTCGCCAAGTTATAGTCCTACATCTCCGACATATAGCGCAACATCTCCAAGCTACAATCCCCAGTCGGCAAAATACAGCCCATCACTTGCATACTCACCGAGCAGCCCAAGGCTGGCGCCATCGAGCCCTTACAGCCCTACATCGCCAAACTACAGGTATGCTCTAATGTCATTTTGTTTCCATTTCCACATGTCTGGTAGTTTTTGGGCTGCTAAGATAGAAAATTTTAAAACTCTCATTTTAAGGCTCTTGGAATTATGTTAATTGTTATTATTATTATTTTGTTACAGCCCAACCTCGCCATCATATTCACCAACTTCGCCGTCTTATTCTCCGTCAAGCCCTTCATTCAGTCCCAGCAGGTGAGATTGTTTTTTTTATAATGTTTTTCTTGTCATCTCTGAGTGGGTTCCAATTCCATTTTGCAAAACACTTTTGGCAACCATCATTATTAAGCATGCTCTTTGACATTTGTTTTTTCATTTGCTATGTTCTAAATTTTCAGTCCACGATATTGAAGAGCATGGACAGATGTTCATCTAGGGGTTCTAGATTATTTAAAGTGAAACGTCACGTGATAGATTAGATGGTCCCTGACTAGTTACTTCAATAATTTTTAGAAATGTGATTTTGCAGCTATTTTAAGAATGTGATTCAACCACTTAATGAAAAAATGACTTTTGTCAAATCTCATAGAAAGAGGGCTTACATGTATTTGCATCATTGATTGAATTTTTTCCTGAGCATATGTCGATTGCTAGTGTTGCATTGTGTCGTCTTGTGGTTATATCTAGTGATGCATACATAATGCTTATGTTACGATGTTCTTAATCCAGCCCATATAATTCTGGAGTGAGCCCGGATTACAGTCCAAGTTCTCCACAGTACAGGTTAGTGGAGCTTACATATAGTTCTCGGAGTAAAACTAAAATGCAACGTGGTCTACAAGTTGCAATAGTTTGGGCGCTATAATTTATACCTTGTTATCGTGCAGTCCAAGTGCAGGGTACTCACCGAGTGCACCTGGGTACTCACCATCATCTAACAGTCAGTACACTCCACAAGCAAGCAACAAAGATGACAAGAGCACTCGGTAGTAGGCGTGTTGCTCGGGAAGAGCTAGAGTTTGCAAAGGTATGATAGCCCACTTCACAAATTTAGATTGAAATAGGATAATAGTGAATTTATTATCCGTTGGCGTTGGCAGTAGATTAATAACCAAAATAAAATAGAAAGTCAAGTCAGTACTCCACAAACAAGCAACAAGGGCACTTGATAGTAGGTGTATTGCTCGTAAAGGGCCAGAGTTTGCAAAGGTATAGTCCAAATCACAGTAGAAATTCAAGGCATAGTCTTTTGGTATATCATACTACTCGTAGTCATAGATGACCGAGTAATGGCTGAGATTTTATTTTACGTGGATTTTACCTTGGGATCTCTCACCTCAGTTGAACATTGGGTTATGATATCTATTTTACTCGTGACTGCCATTTGAATCATTTTTTGATTTAGCACCACTGTATGTGCTATGTGGTTGGTCATTGTTTCAAAGCTTTCTAGCCATTTACTTAAAATAATATTGTTTCACTCCTATTTATTAATTTTAATGATGTTTAATTTGCAGATTCGACTCCAATTGAGTTGAAGAACTTGGAGATCACATCAAGGCCACTCAAGTAGTGATACATAACAAGAAAGTTTAATCTTCAATAATGTGTTGCTTGGACTGTCTGAAAAATCAACTTACCTTGTTACGGATAATAGCTGTTGGCAAAGATTGAGCTTCGTGCATTTCTGGGTTTTTGTTAAAGTTGTGGTGACTTGTAATTTGTTGCATTTGGAGATTGACTGTATATTAAAACCAGGACTATTCAAGTGATTTGTTGCTTTTGGACAATTTTGTTTTATTTCAGTAAAGAACAACCGTGTTAAAAATATAGAATGAAGATCCAGTAGTTTAATCCAACTCCACTCTTTTGTTGACTACTTGACTTGCTCCTTCAATTATTGCATAGTAAATTTATTTACTAATAAAATAAAATCTTTCGAGCCCAAGTTGAGATTTGGGAGAGAGAAAGTTATCAAGTCAAGTGATTGGGGAAAATGGCACTAGACTAGACTTAAAATTGGCTTAATTACGGTCAATCTTATCTCTTAGCGTGACAAAGAGGAGTTCGCAAGTTTGTATTCTAGCTGCGGTTTGTACCTGAACCCTGTTTGCACCTTTACCCGTCATCTCATTTAGCTTAACATGTTAACTTTTAAGTTAAAATGATAACACGTGATGCCCATGCTCTTCGTGGTTATCTTGGTCATGACTAGAGTTGTAAACGAGCCAAGTTTTTAACGAACTGTTCACACTCAATTTGTTAAATTTTTGTTTTGGAGCTTGTTATAATCGAGTTCGAATCGAACTCAAACTTGAGTCTAACATTTTAAGACTCGATAGACTCGCGAGCCAATTCTTTTAATATTCATTTCATTATACACATTGTAAATATGCTTTTTTTTATATTTGTAATGAAATTAAATGAGCTGAATTGATTTGAGCCAATATCAAATTTACTTATTATTTAATTAATTATATATTTTAGTTAATGTTAATTTTTGTCATGAATATTTGTATTAAAAATTAAGCTAATCGAGTTGGAGCCGAGGTGAGCTCGAGCTTCTCTATATAATCTTTCAGCTTGAGCCGAACCAAGAGCTTCTCGAAGCACTTGATCAAATTGACGAGCAGAGACCCTATCATAGAGATGAAACCGCTGTTAAGATAAGCAATTAAATTTTTAATTAAGAGATGTACAATGTTTAGTTAAGTCTCAAAATATATTTTAAAAAGTTAAATTCTTTCAACAATTAAACGCAGCGTTTTGGTGAGCTCTCTCTCTCCCTCCAGTAGTTAGTTCCTATCTGTGAATGAAGGTGAAAGCTACTCGCGAAAATTGAAAATCCAAAACCCTAATTCTTCATTGTCTCTCTCGTCGAGTCTCTTTCCCTCTCCTCCGCGCGAAAATGGTGAGCTCTCTCTCTCTCTCTCTCGATTGTTACTTATTTGTTTAATTTCATCATTTTTGTTGCTTGAGGAAGATAATGATGGTGAAATTGATTTTTGCAGGCGGATTCTCCTCCTCTGAAAAGGTAAATCCCCAATTTATTCGAAGTTTTGTTGTCTTTTTCATTGATCTGAGCTGCTCTATTTCACATTTTTCAATTCATTTTCAGCTTAGTGGATACATATAGATCTAGGTGTTTGGAGCTACCTTTCTTGCTAGAAATGTTTAAGATTTTGGATTGTTTACTATAAGCTTCTATACGAATTCACTAGATGATGGTGTGAGATTGGAGGATCATTTTTGTGATTTTTGTTTTATGGACCTTTGTTTGTGAATTTTTGTTGCTGTTTATGTGTGATTTTTTTGGGGGTTGAGCTTGGTGTCTTGTGAAATTTACATACCAAAAATGGAAAGTAGTTTATCATGGTGTTATTTGGAAAACAATGTCTGGTATTTTTCTTTTTGTGCATGGTTTGCTTGCGTTTAATTTGGAGAGTGCTATTACATACAAGTATGCGACCAATTTAGATATGTGAGATGGGTGTTTGCTTGTTTTTGATGAGGGTTTAAGGTTTTTGTCTCAATTTTACTGGATTTATGATTTATCTTGAGAAGTCGGAAGTAATTTTGGTTATAGTACTTGTATATGATTACATTCTCGGTGATATATGTTAGAAAATGAAAAAAAGAGAGAAAAATCAGACCTTTATTTGAAGATCCAGTTTATTTATTTTTCCATGACATAGTGGTGCTCTTCAAATGCCAGTATTCTCTTATGAGTATGATCATGTATTAACTGGAATGCCAGGTACTCAAGATCCCCTTCCCCTCCCGTGCGAGCACAGCCTGTGTCTAGATCCAGGTCTAGGTCCAGGGGTAGGCCTCGGTCTAGATCCAGATCCTTGCCCAGGCAGAGGCCCAGATCACGTTCCAGAAGCCGTGGCAGGTTAGTGGTGATGCGGCTTTCTGTCATTAATATGTTTAAAATTAGAGTGCATTGCTTTATTAGCCGTCATTCCTTTTCTGATACTAAATTTTATTTCTTCCTTCAGATCAAGGTCAAGAAGTCGTGGCAGGTTGGTCATAGCATCGGTTCTTTTTTACATGAATAATTAATTATATGGTTTTTAAATTGTAGCATTATGTCCATATTAAATTGCCAGGCTATGTTTAAGATGGTGATTGTGCTGATGCCTGGTAATTTGTGTACTTATGATTAATATTACGGTTTATGTTAAAGGGCTGATGAGGTAAATCCTGGCAATACACTTTATATAACTGGTCTCTCTACGAGGGTCACTGAAAGGGAGCTTGAAGAACACTTATCTAAGGAAGGAAAGGTCACCCCCCTCTCTTCCCATACCTTTATTACTTTACAGAAGATGGTCAGAACAAGCTTTTCAAACTAAAGTTCATTTTCTCGTGTTTTTTGTAGGTTGCTTCGTGCTTTCTTGTGGTTGAACCTCGTACGCGCATCTCCCGCGGTTTTGCTTTTGTTACGATGGACAGTGTTGAAGATGCAAACCGATGTGTCAAGTATCTGAACCAATCAGTCTTAGAAGGTCGATACATTACTGTTGAGAAGGTAACGTTCGTTAAGTTCAGGCGGTTAACAAACATTGACAGGTTACGGTTGGTTTTATATTTCGTCTTGACTCGGAGGTTTTCTGGTTATACTCAGAAAACATTGTGTCAGCTATGTTGGCAGCAACCAGAGATGATGAGTTCACCCGTGTCAACTTATGTGAAACCGCTTGATCAATGGCCACAGCTTAAACAGCTTTTCAAATGCATCTGATCAACTAAACATAGCACAACTATATTGCCCAACAACCACACGACCTCAGCATTCACTTTCAACTATCTCAACTAATCAACGGACATTACCAACAACTTTATAAGCTTTTATGGTATCTCATATACATGGCATTCGTTTGATAAGTAACTAATGGTCAGTCCTATGTGCATGAATGTTAGATTTTTCCTTCTCTCTTTTTAGGGTTTTTCTAGCAACGTAGCTTTTGTGATACTTCTATGTTAGGTTAGGTGTGAACCAAACTTTTCGTTCTTTGGTGATTACACTGCATGATATGTGCAGTTTAGTTCAAATGAAGAATTCATAGAACTGAGCGTATTTTTCTTTCAGTCGCGGAGGAAACGACCAAGAACCCCAACTCCCGGTCACTACCTGGGTCTCAAAAATACAAGGGACTATGGTATTGTTTCATGAATATCTTAAAAAATGTAGATCTGTTGTACTTTATTTTTATATTTTAAGTCACCTCTCAAACTTTACTTACAAATCTCCATTGATGTGTTGCAAGGCCGCGGAGACAATGGTAGGTATCGCGGTGGCTCTGGGCGTGAAGATTATGGACATCGTAGGTCGCCTAGGCGCTCACCTTACCGAGGAGGCGGTGGTCGTGATTACTCTCCTCCCAGGCAGTCGTCTTCCTATGGCGGAAGATCAAGGAGGGAGCGGTCTAGGTCTTACTCTCCTTATGGCAGCCCTGAAAGGAAGTATGGGCATAGCTCTAGGTAAGAATTTGCTTCTGGGAACACCCTCTGAAATTTGTGGACTGGGAATTGTTTTATGTTCTGTTTGATCACCATCTTTCTGTTTGATGTGTTCTTAGCTAAAAGCTTTTATGTTTCAAGTAGTGACATGTGAAATAGTGTGACCAAGAAACCATGTTATTTTGAAATGTAGTGATTGTGTTTGAGTTTCAAAGTTTATTTTATGGAGGATTTAATTCCTCAGAAAGGTAAACCAATCCCTTCATTTCTATTGAGTTGTGAAAGGGAAGACTGATTTTTTTTTAATGAAAATTAGTGGTGTAAACAAGTCAATCCTCTTTATTAGGTTTGAGTTCAATTCGTTAAATATTTAGTTTCAACCTTTTATGTTTGAGCTCTAGTCGAATTTTAGCTCAAAATTGGGCTAGGTTAACAAGTCAATTGAGCTTGAGCCTGGCGAATCAAGATTTGATAGCGACTTCATTGAGTTTGAATCCTCAAGCTGAGTTTGGCCCAATCTATAAGGTTTGATTAAGTTCTTGAGTCAATTCGTCTAGTATTTAATTAATTATTATATACAATTATTGAATACAATAAAATTATAGTTTAATTTTTTTTAATGAAAGCTTATTGTAAAATTAAAACGAGTCGAGTCCGATTGCAACTTGGATATCTTTTTTCTGAAGACGGTTATATTTAGCTCGATATGCTCTACTGAAAATTCAATCAACACGGTTCATGAAGGCATGATTATTAATCTGTGACTAGTTTTTAATTAATTCTTTATAATTTTTGATCAACTATTTAATCTAATTTATTTTTCAATTTATCTCCATTGGTTCTAATATAATGCAGATTCTATTTTAATTTGATTCCATATTCAGATGTTTAGGTCCTTTTCAATTTAATCTTGGATAAAATATAATGTTTTGATCTGTCACTGTAACATCGTCAATTATCACAAGGAAATTTTCAAAATTCACTCAGATTTTTTTATTTGTGATACATTACTACTAAATTAAAATAATGTGTAATGCATCTTTAGAATTAATTAAAACAATAGATGAATATGGAACAAAATTAAAAAAAAACGTAAACGTTAGGACAAAATTGTAACTTATTTTGAACATCTAATTATCAACCATGTTCGATTAATCGTGACCGTTCACTTGATTTACTCTTTTTTTTTACGCGTTTATATGTTATCAATGCAGGGTTGACTTGCCTATTCCAGCAAGATGTGTTTGGTGAGAAAGTTAATAAAATAGAGTTCAACTATTCAAGAAAATTCAAATGAATTAACCAAAAAGTGAATAATAATTACAAATATTCTGCAGTTATAAATAAAATAAAATAAACTAAAAAGCGGAAATAAATGATAAGTAACCCCAAAAAATAAATAAGAGAGAGAATTATGGTTTGAAGAAACGTTAGGATTGTGCAGAGACCAAAAAGAAAAAGTTGCCATAAACCATAAACTTGTTCACGAGTAACTTGCTTTGCCTTCCTCAGCAAAAATTTAAATATATCATCGATATTTACCGGTATATTATACGACTCGTTTAAATGATCGATAATTGTGAAATATATTTACATATGTCGGTCCTACTTTTGTAAAAAGTTCTTGAACATACGTTATGACATTCGCTAGTCACTTGATCTCCAATTTTTATAAATGATATAATCATATTTGCGATGCAAATAGTTCAAATTATTAAACTTTTTTTGAGTGTAATCTCTTGATACTAAATATATATGTTTAACTTTTCATTAAACTAAACCATGTTGGTAGCGGGGGAACAAGAGTTCTACGAGTAAATAGAGGAAATAATAGAATTTTCAAAACTTAATTTTACATTTCCAAACTTTGTAGGTATTCTTCTCTTTTAACTCGTTTTTAAATCGTGCAGACAAATTTTGCATTTAACGAAAATAACTTGTAAAATTTATATCAATATTCTAAAAATCACTAACATGTCATATATATTAATCTTAATTAGTCTGAATAATTATCCATTGTTTTTCAATTAATTCCTCAATAACCCTTACAATACAGTGAGAGTTTAACGACCATGACTTGGTCCAGTGGTAAAGGGTCTTGTTAAAAATTAGCTCTCTGGACTGAGGTACATGGTTCGAATTTATCGACTAAAAAGTATATTAAATTTGCTGATAAAAAAACAGTGAGAGTTTAATTTTCACATTTATTCCTATAATATTTTGAGTAATTAAGGTTTCACCACTATATATACTTG
>JAYMTP010001587.1:0-23336 GCA_036897365.1 Geranium brycei
CGGTCCCGGTTAACCGGATATGGACACATCTAGGCTGAAGTGAGAGTAATATGGTCATTTCACTAGGTTTACTTTTTTCTTGTTCTTTGAAAAGACAAATATGCCCCTAAACCGTAAGACAAACGTGTTATTCAATGGAGGGTAAAATAGTCATTTCATATGTATGAATTGATTGTATCCTTTTAAAATTATACAACGAGAGCATCATGAACTTTTTGGATACGGGAAAGTAGGGTCGTGTATAATTGAATATTGTAATTAGATGTAATAAACTGTAAAATGCGTTATAATAGTTACGATAAATTGTAATATCCATTATTTAAATACAGTTTAAAGCTAAAACTATGGGATGCGTGAAAGTACTAAAATGTCATTAATAAATTGAAAGAAACGAAAAGGAAAAAAAATCCGACCAACCACGGCAATGAGGTCGCGAACTATACTGCTGATTCAGCACATGCAGCAGCAAACCCAATCCTTCACACCAAATATAATTATATAATTAATTATTTTCAATAAATATGCAGACAATATTATGCATACTTTGTATTGCCGCAAGTCATTTCTACAACTCTCCGAAAGCTGAAATTTTCAGCAGTCCCTCTTTCTCTTTTACAAGGTATGATTGCATTTTCTCAATCATATACTCTCTCACTCTTGCTTTCACTGTCCATGCTCTTTGTTCATACTTTGATTTTTCCAAAATTTCTCTTATTTATTTGTATGGGCAATCTTTTCTTTAGATTATTGTTCAGTGTCCACAGAACAGTGTAATTCGTAAATTGGATATTGTTTTTTTTCTGGGCCAAAACAATGGATACCCTTTATTTGATCTGTGACTGGATTTTGGTAGATGGGTGATGGTGGCATTTTGGTAAAAATGAGAAACAAATTATATATTGTGTACTTCTGTTTATGGCATTTGGGTGCATTGAAAAATTAGGACTGAAAATTGAAAATAAATTTCTTTATCAGAAACCTAGTTTTGCCATACGGTGGAAAATATCTTCTGGGAGACTTGAAATGCTTTTTCTTTTGATTTATAATTGGTCAATGGATGTTTGAAATTTATTAGATTTGTTCAACATTGTCAAAAGGGTCCACCTCCAGATTTGGATGAAAAAGGAAAAAATTTGTTCCCATGTGACAATTTGCCTATTTGTTCATACCAACTGGAACTAACTATGTTTTTTGATTAAAATAAGGAAGCACTAATTCTGATTAGCCCACTGTTAACATATGTCAATTTTAGTTTTGAAATTCAGTGAACTTGGGTGATATGGTTAATTTCTGGATGCTTAAATCATGATAGTCTTGGTACAAACATATCTTTTTTTGGTATGATACTATGATTTCAAATCTTATCATCAACTTGTGATATAAAAATATACCGCCTCTTAGTGGGCGTGGTGAGAAAGAGAGCATGGAGGCGGCTGTGGCTGCGGCTCCTACTCCCATTTCCAATTCCGTTGTTATCTCTCAAACTTTAAGCAAATCATTCTCGAGCGTTGTGGATTGTTTTCATTTTGTTATGTAATGATACCCGAAACCACAAAGCCAGTAGTTGAATGTTGACTACTCATAAAGTTATCATTCTCCCACTTTCTACCCAAAGGCTATAAAACATCTTTTGAATTTATTCTGCTCCATCTAACTTCATTAAGAAAGTGGAGCTTGAAAACCATACAACTTTGGGCATCTAAACTTTCGGTATTTATATGAAGTTAACTTGGTGAACAATATTTCATGGGTCTTTGTTTATGTTTATTTTTATTCTTAATAATGTTGGAGAATTTGTGCCCGTCAATTATAAATGAAGTTGATATGGCATCCCGCTTTTAGTTCATACCTTAAGCTTCTTTTACTACTACTATATATGTATATATGCTTGGTGTATTGGAAACTTGTCAGAGTATAGCATTATAGCAGCTTCAAGGTGCCTAAGTTTTAATCCTCTTTTCAGGGTCTCTTAAGGTATGAAATGTTCTTTTTTATATGAATTTGTTTGATTGTGATAAGGCTCTTGTTTTAGTATAGGTGAACCCATTATGAGCATAACCCGTGTAGATTGATTTACTGTTACTAGTGTCGTGCCTATACTCATCCAAGCCCATTTAGCCACTTTATGTTTGGTGAGCAATAAAAAGCATGAAAAGACCTCTAAGTCTATTTGAGATGAGGATTTTGTTTTCATTCTTCCCTCATGTATTTCTTAACAAGTGTACTTTTTGATGTTTACGTTGATTTACTTATCACAGTCTACCTATATTCTCTCGCAAAAACAAACCTTTTCATTTGCCCTTTTGGGTAGAATAGAAATAACCTTGTCAGGTGCATTATTCTTATCCTTCCCTTCATCAATTTTGTCGAACTCAACAGTGAAGTAAGCAGAATTCTTGAAAAAACTAAATTATTCTTCAGTCATCCTATGAATACAAGTATTTTTTCTTCTTGACATCCCAAGTTTACTGAATGGTTTATTAAGATTGCATAATATTATTACTCAATATCAATATATTGTTTTCACTAGCTCCATTTGTGGAGAATTACCAAATTCTAAGAGTTCCAACTGAGTACAAGCCCATGGTGGGCATGGGATAGTCCTTAAGATGACAAATATTATTTTCTTCTCTGCTCAACTATAGTCCTAATTAGTTGTTGTGTTTGTATTTATCAACAAAATTATATTATTTCTGGATAATGGTGTAGTTTGTTGAATGAGGATATATTCACGTAGATCTCTATATATTAGGAAACTCTTACTAATTGACTTATACATGAAAGACTGATACTTAGTAGCTATTCTGTTAATTTCATTTTCAGGAAAAAAATATGGCAAAAAGCAGTGGCGGTGAAGGGATGAGGAAGAGGGGATGCGGATTGAGCAAAGACGATTTCTTGCCGGAGGAGTCATTCCAGACCTGGGGAAGCTACGTCAATGCCTTGGCCAGCACCAAAACCCGTCTCAAAGACCGCCTCTTTGCGCGATCCCTAGAACAGCACGAGCTACACCAAGTCCGTGCCCGGAGCCAGAATGAGATGAAGAAGACGCTCAATTGGTGGGACCTCATTTGGTTCGGGATTGGCTCAGTTATGGGGGCCGGAATCTTCGTCCTCACCGGGGAAGCCGCCAGGAACTTTGCTGGCCCCGCTGTTGTCCTCTCCTACCTCATATCGGGCGTCTCTGCTCTGCTCTCCGTCTTGTGCTACACTGAGTTTGCCGTGGAACTGCCCATGGCGGGAGGCTCGTTCGCCTACCTGAGAGTGGAGCTCGGGGACTTCATCGCTTATATTGCTGCTGGGAACATTCTGTTTGAGTATATTGTAGCGGGTGCCAGCGTGGCTCGCTCCTGGACTTCCTATTTCGCTACATTGTGCAATCACAGCCCCAACGATTTCCGCATCAACGTGTCCTCTTTCCCCGACAACTACAGCCATCTAGATCCAATTGCAATAGCTGTCTCCCTGTTGGTCTGCATAGGCGCGTCTCTCAGCATGAAGGGCTCATCAAGGTTTAATTCCGCTGCAACCATCATCCACATCCTGGTCCTCATATTTATCCTCATAACAGGCCTCACCAAGGCTGATATGTCCAACTATGATAGCTTTGCTCCCTTTGGCATCCGCGGAATGTTGAAAGCTTCTGCAGTGCTCTTCTTCGCCTATGTAGGTTTTGATGGAGTGGCCACGCTGGGAGAGGAGGTCAAGAAGCCGGGAAGGGACATCCCAATCGGGCTCGTGGGGTCCATGGTGGTGATCATCGTGACTTACTGCACACTTTCCGCAACATTGTGCTTCATGATCCCATATGACCAAATTGACCCTGACGCGCCCTACACCGTGGCGTTCCAAGCCGTTGGGATGAACTGGGCCAAGTACATCGTGGCGCTAGGGGCGTTGAAGGGCATGACCACTGTCCTGCTAGCCAACATCATCGGACAGGCAAGGTATTTCACTCACATTGGGCGTACCCACATGGCGCCCCCAATTCTCGCTGCGATCAATAAGAGGACTGGAACTCCGGTCAACGCCACTGTTGTGATGACGGTGGCTAATTCAATCGTGGCCTTCTTTACGAGCCTTGAAGTGTTGTCCAACCTCCTCTCCATATCCACATTGTTCATATTCTCCCTCGTGGCTCTGGCGTTGCTGGTGAGGCGATACTATGTGACAGGTGAGACCACTGATTTTGACAGGAAAAAGCTCATTGTGTTCTTGGCCCTGATCATAGGATCCTCCATTGGCACATCCGCGTATTGGGCAGTTAGCAATGGCTGGTATGGGTATGTAGTTACAGTTTCGATATGGTTTATGGCAACGCTGGGGATGAAACTGACGGTGAAGGAAGCAAGGCAGCCAACAATGTGGGGAGTGCCATTGCTGCCGTGGCTTCCATCAATGTGCATAGCCATAAACGTGTTCATTATGGGTTCGATCGATGGGCCATCGTTTGTGAGGTTCTTGGTGTGGACATTGGTGTTGCTTGTGTACTACGTGTTTGTGGCGCTTCATGCTTCGTATGATGCAGCGAAAGAGACCGAGAAGGAAGAGGCAGTGAAGAACATTGAGGCTGGAGCTACCTTGCCACAGGGGACACAACAGAAATAATATTGTGGTTTCTTATTTTGATGAATAGATTTCTTTTTTTCTTTTGGTTCAGTTCAAGTGTAAGAACTCAACCTAGCTATTTTCTCAATTAGGGTTTAGGAAATCATGTAGTTTTCTGATGCAGAAAAAAAGCTAGCTCTGTAACAGAGTGCATTCATTCAATGAGCCTTCAAGTAGTCATTTACTTGCACTCAAAATTACTAACACCAAAGAAGGTATGATCAACAATGATTATGACAAGCATTGCAAATTTAAATGAGAATGTCTTGCATTAGGTTAGTGATCAACACTCCTTTAACATAGCCAGCATTAAGAGTTTAACAAGAACAAGAACATGGGCTTGGAGTTGTTTTTTTTAAACTACATCAAATCCTATTTATCCATAAAATTCTTCCCATCTTTTCAGCTAGGTTTGAACCAAGTACTTCTTCACAACAAGTGTGAATCTCAATTGTTGGGACGTCTCCTCGAAAACTGAGAATTGTTTCTGATAAATCAGTTTGGTTAATTGTTTCGGAAGTTAGAATCACATACAATATAATTTTTGTTGACTATAATTATATATTTTCACCAAATTAGGGCTTAGGCTTAAAAGCTCAAGTCTCTATTTTGTGTTTTGTTTTGATTTATTAACCTAAGGACACTACACTCTAGTCTTCTTAATGCAATTGAAACTCTAATCCCTTCCTCCTGTGTGTCATGATGATTTGCAGTTGTGGACGACTGCAAATTTAGGGTGTGTCTCGTTTTGGGACTTTATTATGTTAATATTTGTTTTATTTCCTGTAGAGATTGAAAGTTGTGTGTATATTATTGATACTACTTGCTTGGGTAATTTCATGTCAGTACCTCAAGTTTGACTCATTTTCAAATCAGTACCGAAGTTTGAAACGTTTTTTACCGGTACCCCAAGTTCAATTACGTTGCACTTAAGGTAACAGAAGTTAAATCTAACAGAATTAGTGTGTGAAAAGTCCAAAATGCGCTCGATGTATAACTATGCAAAATGGTAAAATTACTTGATAAACTGAAATGACCATTTTATCCTCTATTTAATTACAAATTGAACAAATGGTTTAGGGGTATATTAGACTTTTCAAATAATCAAAATAAAATATTTAAAATATTTTGTGAAATTACATGTTTACCCTTCTCTTCAACCCTCTTCTCTCTCTCTTCAACCTCCCTCTCTCTCTCTCTCTCTTTATCTGGTGTTTCCTCTTAATCTCTCTTCTGCACTTTCAATTGTAGCTTATCAAATTAATAACATAATTTTGTTTCCCCAATCTTGTTCTTTGATGGGTTGTTCCTCCTATTTAACTCTATTTATTACTGAAATTGCTTCAAATTAAATTATTTTTTGTTTGTTGACTTTTCAATGTACAGGCTGGACTTTAACCCACTCCCCAATTAGAACTCCCACCTCGTTAATCTGAAGAAAACCACGAACCTAGGTCTCTCCCTCCAAGACCCAAGTCGCCGCCCCCTCCATAGAACGCGTCCACGGCGTCGCCGAATCGGAATCCGTGACTCCTCTCCCGCGGCGGCACCAGCTTGAGCATCACTGTCCCCACGGGCTCCTTCACCGACCAGAGACCGTTGCGTGTGATCCCATCCATTTTGTGGAGTAATAATAATTAATTATAAATGAAAAATAATAATTGATTCAATTAATAGGGTTTTTTAATTTACATATTTTTTATAAAAAATTATTTAAAAAGACTAATATATCATTCAACCATAACATTAATTTATTGTTTAAATGATGGTAAAATAGTCTTTTCATATTTACCAATTAATTACCAAAATGAGAATTAAGCATTATGGGCATTTTGGACTTTTTACATACCAATTCTGTTAGATTTAACATATGTTACCTTAAATGCAACGTAATTGAACTTGGGGTACCGGCAACAAACTTTTCAAATTTGGGGTACTGATTTGAAAATGAGGCAAACTTGAGGTACTGACATAGAATTACCCCTACTTGCTTTATATACATATTACATTTTCTAAATAAAGGAGCTATGAGATGAACTCCTATAAGTCCTCAACTAATGTTGTTGAAAGAGAGATTGTAGGATGAATAAGTTATTGAGATAAGAGACTATAAAAATAGTGTTTTAGTTATTGCTAATATTCCCCCACAAATTGATCGGCCTTTGGGAAAGATCAAGCTTGTAGATCAGAGTATCAAATCTTGGGCGCGACAATGATTTGGTCAGGATATCAGCTAATTGGTCTTCTGTTGAGACAAACGACATTCTCATAGTTCCACGTTGAACTTGCTCACGAACAAAGTGGAACGCCAGAGGTATATGTTTCATTCGTAAATGACAAACTGGATTCGAACTGAGCCTTGTAGCACCTAGATTATCACAGAAAATCACCGGAGTAGAGGTTTGGACATGTCCTAACTCGATGAATAGATTCTGAACCCACATCAATTCCGCAGTGGTTCCACAAGTGCTTTGTATTCGGCCTCTGTAGAGAACCGTGCTACTGATTTTTGTTTCCGAGAGCTCCATGAGATTGGTACTCCCACCAAGATACAATATATACCCTATAGTAAAAACATAATCATCCTTATCGCCAGCCCAATCTGCATCCGAGAAAGCATGCAGAGCCAATGATGATGTTGCCAATGGAGTTGACACGGGCTTAGCATCCGTCATACCATACCTCACCAGTAGGTCTTGTATATACTTACGTTGGCTTAGAAAAATGCTTTTTTGCCGTGCGATGAACTTGTACGCCCAAAAAGTAGGAGAGGTTACCAAGATCCTTGATAGAGAATTTGTTAGACAAGACCTTGATAAAATTTTCAACCACGCCAGAGTCAATCCCAGTAATAATAATATCGTCAACATAAACCAGTAAATAGAGAACATTAGCACCTAAACGGTAAATGAACAAGGAGTTGTCTGCAACAGAGTTAACAAATCCTTGTTCAATCAAAACATTTCGTAGCTCGTTGAACCATGCCTGAGGCACTTGGTTTAAGCCATATATAGCTTTTCGAAGTTTATAGACATGTTCAGGTGATGCTTTGTCAACAAATCCCGGTGGTTGCGATATATACACCTCTTCATTCAACGTACCTTGGAGAAAAGCGTTGTTTATAACTAATTTCTTTAGAGGCCAACCATGGTGAACGACCAAAGCCAGAACAACATGCACAGTTACTGGCTTGATTACTGGGCTAAACGTTTCAGTATAGTCCCAACCCGGGCGTTGATGAAAACCTTTAGCGACCAACTGTGCTTTATACCGCTCAATCGATCCATCTAAAAGATGCTTGATTCTGAAAACCCACTTGCAACCTACAATATTGTGTGTCGAAGAAGGAGGAACCAATTCTCACCCTCCATTAGAACGCAATGCATCAAATTCAAGTTGCATGGCATGACGCTACTCAGGGGATTTCAGAGCTTGTGTGATGGTAGAATAAGTGTTACGAGTCCTTGCTATCTCATGTATGACAAGTAGTTCCACAGATGTGAAGTCATGATCATTGCAAGGATCTTGCGCATGTGGTGGAGCTAGAGACCTAAACGGGTACTCAGTCTCGAGAAAGCGGACATGTCTTGAGGTATATAATCGGTTGGAGCTTGGGTCAAGACACTGATACTCTCTCTTTGATATGTAGAATAACCTATAAACATACACATAATAGACTTTGGAGCTAATTTTTTAGAAGCATACGGCCGAAGCCAAAGAAAACATAAACACCCAAAACTTCTAAGCTTAAGATCTGGTTTGATGTTCAACAATTTATAATATGGTGTGTCAAAATCAAGTATAAGAGTTGGGAGAAAATTAATCAGATAAACTGTGGTTGTCATGGCATGAGGCCAATAAGAGAGAGGTATGCCTGCATAAGTAAGTAATGAAAAGCATGTCTTAACTATGTGACTGTTCCGTCATTCTAAACTGCCATTGTATTCGGGTGTATGGGGAGGTGTTGTGAAATGACTAATCTCATTGGAGCTAAGAAATGGGGGGAGGACAATGTATTCTTTCCCATTATCAGTGTAAAGAATTTTTATTTTGTGGTTAAAATAATTCTCCACGAGAGCTTTGAATTTAATAAACACTGATTGAGTGTCAGATTTGCGCTTCATTGGATAGAGTCAAGTGTATCTGGTAAAATGATCCACAAAAATACAAAAGTAGTGCAAACCATCATAAGAAAGAACGAAAGACATCCACACATCAGAAAATATAATTCGTAAAGGGTGACTTGAAATAAGCGTAGAATTATGAAATGGGAGCTTATGACTTGTTGATACTACAAGAGGTACAATCAGAAAGAAGAAACTGTAAAGACTTAATATTATAATTATTTTGTAGATATTTAAAGATCGAAGAGGACGGATGGCCAAGCTTGTGATACCACGTGCCGAGCGAGTAAGATGAAGAGTATGGATTGAAGGGGAAGAGGAGGGCCACACGTAAATTCCATCTACACAAGAAACTTTAAGACTGATTCGTCTCATTATGATCTCCTTCACAAGAAAGCAATTGTTTAAAAAAACAATAGCAAGATTATGATGTTTCGTGAATTTGGAGACAGAAATAACATTTTTGTGGATAGATGTGACATGCTGAACATCATTAAACAAAATACCATTAAGCTTAAAAGAATCGGTGTTAGAAATCCTCAAACGTTGATTGTTGGGACGTGTTTGAGCAGTGAATGTTGTAGCCGGCCTTGTGAGTTGTCTCTGTGTGGTGGAAATGGAGAGTTTCAAGTTGATGAGTTTCTCATGGAGCTCCTCGAATGAATCTGGAACGTCCCGAGCATTGACTCCATCTACAACGGGTTTGTATGACTCATCAAGACCACGAAGGACATAGTCTGTGAGATCCTCCTGATCGACTGCGCATCCAAGAGAAGCAATGTTACCTTAATAGAGCGCATGAAATATGAAATCGACTGGCTGCCTTTTGATGATAACCGCAACTTCTCCTTCAGCTGTTTAATATGTCCATGAGTCGCTGCAGAAAAGGTCCGCTCAAGAAGAGTCCAAACGTCCCTGGTTGAAATTGTTTGTGTGACGAGGGACACAACATAAGGTGATAAAGTGCTTAACAAGGCACCATACAAGAGGCGATCCTGACGTTTCCAGGAGAGAAAAGCAGGATTCGGAGTCGCTTTGGCTTCAGCATTATCTGAGACAATCGTTTCTGCTCGTGATGGATGAGAACCATCCAAGAATTTGTAGAGATCAAACCCCTCTAGTGTGGTTTTTATTTGTAGTTTACAGGCTAAATAATTTGTAGGTGTGAGTTTAGCAATGTGTGAGAAAGAAACGAAGGTAAAAGGATTGGATTTTTCATATGGATTAGGAAGGAAAGAAGAGGATTATGCTGCCATGGAGAACACAGGTCTGGAAGGAAAAAAACTTGATTTTGTGAAATGAATCAACAACGCTATGATACTATGTAGAGATTGAAAGTTTTGTGTGTATATTATTGATACTACTTGCTTTATATACATATTACATTTGCTAAATAAAGGAGCTATGAGATGAACTCCTATAAGTTCTCAACCAATGTTGTTGAAAGAGAGATTGTAGGATGACTAAGTTATTGAGATAAGAGACTCTAAAAATAGTGTTTTAGTTTTTGCTAATATTTTGTGTTCTAGAGATTTGAGATTTCAATTTTCTTTGGTGTTTCAATTTTAGTTTGATTCAATTTACTGATCAGTTTCATTAGTGATTTTGTAACCAAACTTAATATACAACCTGATCTATTTAAATAATGATTTATAGAAGAAGAATAGGCTGAAAGTTATTTATGTAAAAGGATTATACAATCTGTTTTCTGTTGTAAAATCAATTAATGGTGGCCACCACCATGTCATGTCTTAGACAAATCAGAATGAAAACATGCTCCATGTTTCAAGCTTTCAAATAGTATTGATATGACCTTGCATGGTCACATATTCATGGTTTAGAGACATGTGGCAATGTTGCCTTGAAAGCTTCACCTTTATTTGCCTATAAACTAGTGTATTGTGAAAGAAGAAATACAACTACCCAAGGCCATTTTCTTGCTCCATATTCTGCTCATCTCTCTACTTCCAAGTCTTGCTTTTATTTAACTAAATCTTGGTTCCATATCTACTATTGCTTTGCAAACTAATATTGGTTGCACCATTTAAACCAACCTTAACATATAATTTTCACAATATTTTCTTATTTCTGTCTCTTTTTTGTCCCTTTTATTATTGTAGTCTCGTTTTATTGCAATAATAATATTCTCACATAGCTTATAAAAAACGGTTATGCATAAGAAAATAAAAACCTAAGTTTAGAGAATTATTCATGTAACAACTGTTACTGGGCAAACTAAAAACTCATCTATTGAATTCAAAAAAAAAATATGTCTAATATTAAACTCCAGATTGAGGTAGAACATGTAGTTTTTGTATTCTTGAATTAAATTAAATTTATTCATCATTAATCATATGTTTCAATCTCATCTATTTATTTAAATTAAAAACCATGCACATTTAGGGGTTATGCTATTTCACCGTGTCTTCTTTCACGTAATCTGTTTTCTTTCTCGATATTTTTCTTTCCCGCCTTCTCGAGCTCGCATTGTAATTATATTTATCGCCGATAAAAAAAATCTCATCTATTTATTTTAAAAAGTCAAAGCTGTGACTAGTTCCTAGTTTGCACATTAATACATGGTTGACCTGAATAGCCATCTAATTGGTAATTCTATAAAATACTGGGCTGTAGCAATTTGCTGCATATTAGTGCAGTATTTAAATCCAATGTTTTGCTCCTTCAAATAATATTTGTCAAACAAGTTGTGTCGTCTCATTGATTTGATAAATATACACAACAAATGACACCCACACAACCTTCTTCACTAATGTACAACAAACAACACTTCTCACCCATAAATAGACAAACAACAACGCAAGAAAAGCAAAACCTGGCGGAGAATGAAGACATCTGATGGCGAAACCACATTTATGTCTCTATCTTGAGGAGAGAATTGAGGGATGTACTATTGAATCGCTGGGCTAAGCCTCGGATCACCAGCACAATAACGTCTCGCAGATGTCGGGACTGCACCATCAAGTCTACTTCATTCTCACTGTCCACCACAATCCTAAGCCGATGCTGGTCGTTTCTTAACAACTCAACCTGTCACGCACTTGACCGTTAAGTGTAGCAAAACACAAAATTTCCAGTAAATAGCAAGGTGCACTTATCTCCAATGCATGACTTAACTGTTTCACTAACTTACACCAAATGACGAATATTAACAGAACGAATGGAGATAAAGAGACTGGATAGAACATTACATGAAAAGGAGGGGCATAACTTCCACGAATTTCGGTTGTTGGGAATGAAGTTTTAGAACCTGGTTTCACGACCTTGACTCTTTTTCTATTAACTTCTAGAATTCTTCTCTCAAGGGTACCCAATCCAGGAACCTGCAATAACTACAATCATAAATAAAGTCAAATTGCATACATTTCCTTACTAATCATTTCATTGTACACGAGAACAAGAGATAACAACCTTTTTCGAAGATCTGTCCTTGTCATATAATACCTGTTACCCAAAAAAATATGTAATAAGTCCGGGATGGTAAGTAGTAATAGTGTGAAAATGAAATTATAGTATGCAAATGCAACACATGTTGCTTGAAATAGTTTAGAAGTATTGACTCAAACATGGTTGATTTAGATTAATAATCCTTCAAGTTAGGAAGAAACCAAGCCAACATATAAATTTGAAGATAACCACACCTCAAATTTGACTGATCCAAGATCTAGCTTCTGCTTCACTTCTTTAAGAACGTCAGGCTCTGCAACCAATTCAATAATAAAATGAGTGTAAAGTAAGATGTGGCATGATAGATATGTAAACAAAAATAACCAATTATCATGGACTAGAATTGTCATCCTTCACAAACATGAGATCTCCAAAGAATGTATATCAAAAGCAAATTACCAACTGCAATTGGTTCTGTTGATATGGATACAGGTTGCCCCTCCACTCCATCCTCTCTTACAGGAGTATAAATAGCCACCAGCCTATACCCCACATCATCAACATTAGATTCGTACATCCGTCCCGTCTCTCCTGGCACATCAATGAATCTTTGGATCAGGTATTGAGTATAGCATATGAATTCTTGGCAGAACAAATAGCATGGAACAGTTAATTTGTGTTCTTTGATAAAAATTTAAGACAAATTCTTACAGGTAGAAATGTGACACCATGATACACAAAGCCACACCTAAGTTCTGAACCCATTACCTTCTCATGTAACAGGGTAGTAACTTGTAAATGTGTTACCCCAATAACAGAAAACATTTGGATACTTTTTAGCAGAAAGGGAGAATTTTTAAGGATTCAGCATACCTGGTATGGAGATCAGATCAGGACTCCCAACCATTGATCTGAGCCACTGAATTCTACTTTTTCCTTCCTTTCCTCCACTATAAATGCCACGAACAGCATATAAGTTGGTGTGAAAACCCCTTCCCTCAATTTCCAGCTTATCTATCCTAGGAACCCCTGCAATTAAACATCATGTCAATAACTAAAGTAAGAAGATGGTTTGGGAGTGAAGTGAATTCATTTGAAATGGTAAGGACCTGGCAACACAGGGGTTGTCTCAAAATACACTGGTTCGCTTGACCTTCCAAAGACATCAGTCACTATGCATTCACACTTCAAACATCTACCAATGTCCTCCAGCCGCAGTTTATAGGAGCAAGAACGCTGTGAAGGTAAAGGCTCAAAAGACTTTCTCTCTCCCACTTCCGATGAACAAAACCTGAAGAATTCATGGTGACATTTATATAAGGATTAAGATATAGGTGAACCAACGGACAACAAAATACAATTATGCATGCCCTAGAGGAAACTTATCAGTATTTCTGACATATTATACCATGTTGGACTTAACTCCAACTGCAGTACACTTGTTCACTCTGATGAGTTCAGGAAATATTTGTTCCACATAGATAAATGGAATGAGGAGTCAACACATTATACTGAGGCATACAAGCAAAGGAAAAAGTCTCACATTCCAGGTATTGAGGATAGAGGACTTGACGTATATTCAGGGATAAATAACCCCTTAAGATAGAGAAAACATTTTTTTGAGTGTGTTTTAGCTGATATATATGTTGGTGGTTTGCCTCTTTTTTGGATCATTGCGAGTGTTGCTCCCATTTGGCTTCTAATGTGAAAATATGGATCGAATAATAAATCTTCGTTAGATGGGGCATCTCAAGGATATTAATATAATGGGTGTCATGTCATCACTCAATTACCGTGGAAAGACTGCTTAGTTTTTACACCACTTATTCCTTATATTTATACGACATTTGTTCGAATAAAATGCTTAGCTAATCCCATGTAGAAAGGTTGCAGCTTCTGCAAGATGTTTGTTTACGCATCTTAGTCTAAGCAACAAAAAAACGCAAACTTATTGCAAAAGTAACACTTAAAACTAGGATTTATACCACTGGTATTTGACGTCCTTCTTGTACTTGTTCCAAACATTTTGTTGAGTTTCAGTCTTCGGGATCACTTCAACAGCTGTGAGCGTGACACCTTCTACTGCTTTTCCAGTAAGAGCAAGCACTTCAATTTGTGGAAGCTCTGTAGGGTAAAATACATTCAAACTATGATGAGGAAAACCAAACATTTTATTAATAAGAAATGGTGCAGATACCAAATGTACATTAGGTACTTTACTAGCAATGTAACTAGATTGTTACACATGTGTACATAAGCTAGAAGCGAGCAGGTGTGTATATATATATAATAGAATTTGTACTTGACTATTATCAGTCAACTGATTTCAAACTAGTGGGGAGTGGTGGATACTGGATGGTAAAACACTAAAACTGAAACAAACATCTAAATTAGCACTCAGTTCTAGCTAAATGTCCACCTTCCCTTAAATGGATGTTCAAAATACAATAAGTGACCGCTTCCCTTTTGAGGAAATGAATTATTCATGGAATACCAACAAAGTTCTTGTCTAAGTTATCTTAGGAATAGTAGAACATGAAAACAAAATTTGGTGGGAAAGTAGAGAATGACTTCATTATCCTTATTTTTTGTTAGAAATCAGAGAGGACACTATTAATCAAACTATACTTTTCAATCAAGAAGCATATGGAAACAATGAGTGGCAACTTCACTAGTACACATAAAATCACTTACCGGGCAGAATAACGTTGGTTGGATCAGATAGTTTAAGTTCTCCAACAACTGAATCTGAACGAACAGGTGTGTATCTGTAAGACAGTTGGAGAAAAAATCTAGTCAGATAGAACAAAGGGCTCCTCAATTTCACCTATAATTCAAAATAATGAAACTTAAAAGTGAGTAGTAAAACTTGAAGCAATAGAGCAAATGCTTCCTCAGTGATCTGGTTAGAGGATATGCAATCTACAAGTGAAATTTGAACAGACTTGTGCTTAAAGCATTTGCACTATCAATTTCAATAATCTTAATGTAAAATTGGGTTTGGTATCAGAAACAAAATTGTAGTTTATCATTATTTTTCAGTTAACTCTCAACTAACAAATGAAACTACTATATCTCACTGTAAAACATATCAAAGTTGTGGCAAATACAACATGAAGCATTGAATTGATACTTAAGAAGATTTTGAAGTTGTTATATCCAAAACAGAAGATACCGTGGCCCATATTTAGGTTAAGGTTGATAGCCGGTAGATTTTTTCATCAGATCCTCATATTGCAAGTAAGCCTTTTACAGAATACTTAAACGTTCATAAACCTGTTGTGATAGCAGATACTACTATTACAGAAAAAGAAAAGGATAACAGTTTACCCAAATAACAATCGGCAATTGTAATCTGAGTCTGTAACTTCATAAGTTCTTGAGTTGGCTTCATTGATAAGTATGATAGTTCCCTCGCCAGTTTCTCTGTACCAGCTAAAGAGACTCAAACCTTCATATCCGCCAAAGTATTCACCTTCGCCAGAATAAATGCCCAAAGATAACTCCTTCACATGAACATTAGAAACTATGGGAAGAGCTGCACATCATTTATAGCTTTAGTGAGTTCGACATGGAATTTATGGAAGAATAACCAAAAGCAATCAATAAACTGGAAATAATAGTGACGTGGAAAAAACAAAATCAGTAAAGATTAAAAAGGCATGAAATGAGAACAGTTTCAATGTGTTAAGAGTTTTATTCATTTGAATACATATGCAAACTAAAAGGTCAACCTATCTGTTGGTCTTCGGCTCTGGCATTTATATGCAACTTATAATTTTCACTACATAGTGATGTGAGACTCTGTTCGTCTCAACACTCCCTCCTGTGCAAGCCCTTTTATTTCTGTAATGGGGCTTGACGCATGCACAATCTTCAACACGCCTCCTCACGCATAGACACTTTTCTATGCATGTGAGCCTTAACACTCCCCTAAATGTATAAGTGTTATTATCTGCACGTGGGCCATCGAATGTGGATAAGGAAACAATTGAGGTGCACTTGAAAGACATGGGGAGAGGGACTAACACAAGGGAAGGGATCACAAATGAGCCATCGGTCCCATTCAATAGCTCTAACGTTAACTATTATTTATTTGTTTTCAGCTACCGTTGTATCAGGCTTATCAAAATTAAAGGCCAACCCATTTGTTGGGATTTGGCTCTTGCCTTCATATGTAGCTTTTATTTCTCTATCTAGTAGTGTGAGACTCTTGTTTTCAATACAATGCTTGAGACATGGTGCATCCGGAAAAAACAAACATAAAAAGAACAACAATAACCCACACATCACATATGCAAATCAGAACTATCAATCGCAAGCATGCTCCAAATGAATATTGGGACAGTCTAAAACCACAAATAAAAGACATAACATAGTGATAAGGGAATCCACTTGCTACTCACTATGAACAGATAAATTATAAATGTACCTGGGGTAACTGGAGAATCTGATATTCTGACTATTGGCTTCCCACATTTGCCATCAGCCCGGGTGGGTACCCAATGCAAGGCCAAATATAATCCCACGTCTTCAAGCGAAGGAGTATATGTTCTGCCGCCACAGTAAATCAGTTAAAATTTTGTTTGGGGCATGTGCATAAATATCAGCAGTAGCATCATCCTATAACTTACAATGTTTTGCAGCATACAAAAACTTCAGAGGCATTGGCTATATCCATCAGTGCAGATCCATTCATTTTATCCTTTGTTCTGTACCAACTATAATCCCCAATACCTTCCTGTCCTCCAAAATACACTTTTTGTGGGACTACCTCCTTGTCTTCACAGCAATCAGGAATTATGAGCTCTACTCCCATGGGGTCAGCTGTTGAAAAGGTTAAAAAAATGGTTAATTATTCATCTAAACATGAAATCATATCTATGGGAGATAACAAGCAAACTAATGAAAGAATTGACTGGCGAAAATGATAAGGCAATAAAGATCAAGCTTGTAACCAAAACACAAGAACGAAAAAGAAGTAGAAACTCCAAGTCAGTGATTAGACATTGCATGGAAATATCTAGCAGATTTGAAGATTTTTTAAACAAGGCAAAAAACATGAGACCAAATATCAAGATATTAGAACCCCAAACATGAGCTGTGTCCCAACAGATAAATGTATCAAACACTACATTGTTAGAGTGCAACTTACCAGGAGATACCACATCAGATACTAGAGTCCTAGAACTCCCTTTCATACCATCTTTCCGAATAGGTGTAAATACAAGCTCAATACATCTTCCCACATCCTCTAGAGACAAATCAAGAAAATCTACAAAGAAATGTGTTGCGCGTGAAATTCAAAAACTTTGAACACATAAGTGAACTTACATAAGTGTTGTAGTAAATCCAGAAAACTCACCATTGGTACTTAGTTTCTCCTTCACACCATTACTTCTCATTCTATGCCATTCATTTAGGCAATCCCCTCTCTCCCTGGATCAAGACAGTGCAACTAATTAACGGGCAAGTTGACAGCAACAACAACAAAGGCCATCAATCCAGCCATCATTGAACATAACAAGTGAAACACTAAGAGTCTCACCCTCCACTATAAGAAGCAATGAAGCTCACACGTTGTCCTTCCACCATTGATCCAAGAAACTCCAAAGATTGACAAGTTGGAAGACCTGCATAGAAAATCGAATTCAGATTTGTCACATAGTAACCTGAAGAAAAATTAGAAGGATATTATTGACGATCATTACCAGGTATTATTGGTCCCAGTTGTTCAGAAAGAACAGTAGGACCTCGAGCCCAGTCACTTCTAATAGGTTCGCACGAAACTGAAACAAAGAAGCTAATGTCATCTACTGAGAGCATGTAAGATGCATGAGTGGCCCCTCTAATTTCAACTGGTGCTCCATCAGAACTAGTCTGCAAAAACAGATAATTTATTAGTCAGTATTCAAGCACACAAGCAGGTGAACCTTCTACAACACAAGACAGTAAATAAATGGAAGTTCTCTTATGATTTAAAATGAAAATGAATATCATAACAATGCTATATGGCACTTCACTAACAGCTTACAGTGAGTTTGCAAGATATGAAAAAAACCTGTATAATCACCATGTAAATGAGTATACGCCGGTTTGGCTTAGCTTTGGGTTAGCTTGCTATTGATTGTTTTTTTCCGTTCTTTGTTTTATATTTCATGCTCTCCTATCAGATTGCACCATCTCAATGCTATATGGCATTTCACTAACAGTTTACAGTGAATTTGTAAGATATGAAAGAAACCTAAATAATCACCATGTAAATAAGTATACGCCGATTTGGCTTAGCTTTGGGTTAGCTTCTTATTGATTGTTTTAAAATGGAAATCATAACAATGCTATATGGCATTTCACTAACAGTTTACAGTGAACTTGCAAGGTATGAGAGAAACATAAATAATCACCATGTAAATAAGTATACACCGGGTTGGTTAGCTTCTTATTGATTGTTTTTTTAGTTCTTTGTTTTGTATTTCATGCTCTCCTATCAGATTGCACCATCACATTAAATAGTTTCATTTGCTGATCAAGAAAAATAAATAAATATACCCTGAACCAGCGAAAAATTGACTCTCCCTCGTCACCACCCCAATAATTTTTGTCAACACACAGTGTAGTTCCTTCTACAGCAGTCCCAATTATTTGTAAGGAAAGCAGTCTCGGAGTTCCTGTACATCAAGTTACATTTAGTATGAATAAGTCTCAAGCAGAGGATGTGCATAGCAATATAATGATTACCAAAATACAAATGACATTGATCATCTGACATTAGGAAATCCACAAATTGTAAAGTTCCCTAGTCTGACAAGATACGTGTTGGAATTTATATAGAATTAAATTAAATGCAACAGTAGTTTACAAGGACTAAGTATGTAGATCACATTGCATGTACCGCTCTAGAAATGCCAAGAAATGTCCAAAGAATACTAAATAAGAAAACTGCTCTGACCAATTTCCAAAACCACCAACGGTGAACTTGTAGGGTAAGAATATAATTTCATCAGCAAATTGCAGACTACTAATTTCAAACTTGTACCATGATTAGTAAGCATAACTCCCAGAACAGAGAAATTTAACTTACCAGGACGAACACGTTCTTGGCATGCGCAAGTTCTTGGCTCACCCACAATCCCATCATCCCGCACTGGAGTACACTGGAATGAAACAAATTTACCAATAGCATCCTTGGTAATGTGGAACTGGAGAAGTCCTGAATTTTCGGGTATCAGAGTGCCAACATCTGTATCAACCTTCACAATGCAGATATTATAAGCTAGTCTCCATGCATATTGCTGGATTGAGGTCCATACAAAAACCATGGTGAAAGTTTTAACAAAAATTAATATGATATAAGTCTAAGGCACTTGACTATTTTACAGATTCCACCTCAATGGAGTGAACATTAATGATGCACATGTAGTACAGAGAACAGGAATCTACCCCACCCCCATATGAGGAATATTTGGTAGAAAATAAAAAGGAAAGAACATCTGACCCACCGCAGCCAGAACCTATTTCTTCCCTATGATGACATTATTATTACTCCATTTTCAAAAATAAATGTATACGATTTCTAGCAAAAGTTAAAGAATGTACTGTACTCCACTTTCCCACCATGTGACATCGTCAGTAATCCTCCTATAACTCACTCCCTTTAAAGGAAAGTTGACACTTGTTTTGGAACATCTATTTTAAGTTGGACATTTATTTCAAAATGTGAGGAGAACTATATTCCTATAGTTTTTGTTTTATTTATTTTCTGATGACAAATAGATTTTGCTTATGCAACATGCCACACCTGATCCTTGAATAATAGCCCATTGATGCCCAAATATATTTATAAAATAAATAATATTCAAATTCCCTTCAGGTAGCTCCTACCACGTATCCCTACAAAATTGCATTAGTGCAGGAACGTTGTTCTGATGCATTAGAACACCATAATTTAGGGTGTTGAAGTCCCACGTCAAAAAAAGAAGATTGATTTAATCACTTGATAAACATCTTGTGACCTTCCCTTATCAGCTTGAACTTTAAGGTTGTTGGGCTTTAACATGGTATTAGAGTTGGTTTGGGCATGTTGTGATGATCCTTGGTGTGATCTATTTGTGTTGCATCCCTAGTGTGATCCACGTGTGAAGCTCGCACGTGAGGGGGAGTGGTGAGATCCCACATCTAAAGAATATGGATTGATTGACCACTAGATAAACATCTGGAACCCTCCACCTACCAACTTGAGCTTTTAGGTTGGTTGGGTTTTAACAAAGAGATTCCTTAATAAATATTACACTCATTTCTTATTTCCACAAGCATTACTATACCCAGCACAAAACCTTGTATCAAGCTTTCAAAGTTAGATTGAGGCTTACATCATTAAGGTACCAATCATAAATACTTTTTCCTTCATGGCCTCCCACATAACCATATGATGCTGTCAGTATTCCACCTTCGGTACAATCACCAGTAATGGATAAGAAGTTTAGGCTTGGGGGAAGAGCTGCAAGAATGTAATGGAGGAATTAGTGCTAGAAACATATTTGAAGCTGATATGGCAAAAGCAAAAGAGGGGAAACATTAAAAGACAATAAAAAAGAGTAGCATCAAATAGAGCAGCCAAAATGTAACTATGATGTGGTCAATGTATACATTGTGTACCACTTAACTCTATAACTTAATTAATTATACACCACGGTTGAGACAAGGTTTACTTACTTTCCACTACTCTCTCTGATATAATGTAGGCAGGTTCACCACATTCACCATCTGGAGTCATTGGAGTATATTTTGCAACTATGTAATAGCCAACAGCTCCTAAAGGTATGCGGAATGCCTAGGCAAAGGTAAAAGCTTCATTTAGTATTTGCCTCAACATAAAATGCAAACAAGCATAAGTTTGAACAATATATACCCAATAAACATCATGCATACCTTGGCAATCTTGGATGTGCTCACTACTTCAAGACCATTCTCGCCATCTAACGTTGAACAACTTATTTTGAACCACTGGACTCTGCTAGAACCTTCAGTTCCTCCAGTAACATTGCCTGTTATTGTGATCTTATTGTTCTCCCTTAAATCACCAATTATCTTAACATTTGTCACTTTGGGTGGTGCTGGAATTTCAGGTAACCAAGTATCACAACAGGAAAACTTAATACAGAAAGAGTATAAGAAAATACAAAGTGGAAATAATAAACAAAAGGATATGGCCTTTGTAAGAAAAAGCGAAGAGACCATAAGTTGCATGACGATAAGATGCAAACTACATTATTCTTGCTGCAGGATATCCAATATTGAGTGAAAAATACTCCAGCATTAATGATTTTCAATATCATGATACAGGGTCGGGATCCAAAAGTGAAGTCAACCTAGTAGAGGGGCTTGTCCTTTTCCTTTATGTGTGCTCACATATTTATATTTTACTCGCAAAGACTTTATACTTAACCAAGCATTAACATCAAAGATTCAAAATTTCACGCAGAACTTAATAAAGATAGCCTGATACAAAGCTAGTTTCTGCTGCTGCTACCACCAAGAAGCTCAACAACATCAAAGATCTTCAAGGTCAAACACCTTACACCTTTTGAGACCACTTTTGACATTGGAGATATTGTCCAAGTCAAACCTCATCTACAAGGTGATAACTATAAAGCTAATAATAGGATCATAATATACGTACTAGCTCACAAATCCTTCTAAAGAATCTAAACACATGTTTTAAAGTATGTGAGTACCATATAGAAAGAAATATTAGCATCCACATATAAACATCAAAACAAAGTTCTACTTCAACCACCATAGAACTGTCTGTTCATAGAGTATTATTAAGTGTTTGCAATACCTCAAGTACCAACTAATTTTAAAACCTCTATTATACACTAACCGAAACCTTAAAGTTTTCACAAAATATGTGTACCTTGCTTCACAACATTAGACAATATCGACCCAGATTCTCCTTCCTGTCCTGAAATACAAAATGTTAACCATGTCAAGGGTTTGAAACTGAGTAAGCTACATAGCAAGAAAATCAAAGGATATCTTAGAAAAGTCAACACACAAACCCTCAAAATTGATAGGTATATACACAAAAGCCAGGCACTGCCCAACATCTTCTTTGGTCAAAAGATACTCAGATGTGCCAGTTGAGACCAATACAAAGTCTCTGCAGAAAGAACCATTTCAAGAACTTAATCAAATGAAAGTCAAGAACCCTCATTAATATTAAAAACTTGTATGGAATTGTGAACACTAACCCAGACTCCTTATTCTCACGTAGCCATTCAAATTTGCTGGGGCCTTCTCTTCCACCGAAGTAATCTCCAACTCCCTTAATGATAGTCCCTTCAACAGTATCTCCTATAATCCGAACATTGCTAACTGATGGAGGAGCTGACAATATGAAACATAAAAATTTAGCATCCTTTAACAAACTGTGCATCGCTAATAAGACAGGATGATAAGATAACTGCATTAGAATGTATTCACTGTCAAATAAAAAGAAGTTAGCTAAGAGGCAACCAAGCCAGTACCAGATTGTAGTAAAAGGAAGAACGGGTAGATATTCATTAGATTAATAAAGCCGAGCCAACTGATAGCAGTTCCAATAAACATTAGACTAATGTTGATCCAGTAAATAGCCGTTCCAACACTAAATTGAAATAATGAACATATAAAGAACAAAGAAAACAATTCCATCCATGCAAAATCACAACTGAGAAGAACACTTTAAAGGAGATGCAAGCTCCACAGACGAATAAACATCCATTGTGTAGGTTAAGTGTGCTAGACTGCTAGTCATTCATTTATTCCAGTTCAACTAAGTGTTCTCCTTGCTGATAAAAAAAACTAAGCGTTCTCCTTAACATTTACTAACTGCAGCGAAGGATTGCCAGTAGCATGTACAACAGTGAAGAGCAACAAGTACATTTCTTGATTATTTTAAGGATTTTTATCAGACTGAAAGCTTAAAACATAACAACAGTAAAAATAAAAATAGCACCATGAAAGACAAACTAGGAAATACAACTATATATTTATAGGGATACCTAAGTTTCATTTTGAAATCTCCATCAAGGAAGCTGATAGAATATTTATATATATAAACCTATATAGAACGTCTAAACTATGTAGAACCGTCGGATCTAAGACGCGCGTTATCTCAGAGTGCGACACGTGGCAGGGTCCAACATGTTATACAAC
>JAYMTP010001588.1:0-23325 GCA_036897365.1 Geranium brycei
TATATATATATATATATATATATATATAACTACAAATCAATAAAAAAATGTCAAAACAGTGTTGTATAACATGCTGGACATGTACAAAATTGAAGCCATGTAGAACATATAGTGTAATGTTCTACATAGTTATACAACATTGCACTCACTGCATGTTATATAGTTTGGACGATTTGATATTTTTTATTGGTTTGTAGCTGATATCTCCTCTATATTTATATTTATATATAACCATTAAGTGCGTGGACTAGACTTTCTTATGGGCTTGGGCTTTTGGCCTTCACCATTCAAAAGCCGCGCAGCTGTTAGGCGCTAGTCAATCAGATATGACTTTCTAAAGATTAATTACAGATTAATCAAAAAATAAATTAGTTAAAAAATGATAGAGGATTAATCGGAGACTAGTCGGACAAGTCGGAAATTTTTGCAGCGTTGAATTTTTCCTCATAGAATGTATATTGTACGACAAATAATTATTTTGTTTATTTTATAGCATTCCACCAAAAAAATACTAATTCTTGTATAGATTAAACGACATCCAAAGATAACACATGAACAAGGCCAGCGATGACAAAATCCCCGCATCCTTGTTTCAATAAGCCACCTTGTTTCCTGATCATCTAACAAAATAAATCGATACATTTCACAATCAAAAGATTAAATGAAACTGTCAGTAAACAATCAACCCGAAGAAAGAAAGAAAATCTCGTATAGATGTCTCATGCAAAACTTATGTTCAAGATCTGACAGCTAATTAGTAATCACAATGACTTCTCGACAACGGTTTGAAGGATAACGAAAAATATTAACACGAGTCCAAAAAATTTCTCAACTCACATTTAACATTTTACAAGCAAATTAAAAATCAGCTGTAATCAAGCGAGAATGACACGTACTCAACTATATTAAGCTGAGATTTTCACAATTATTTCTTGAATTTGTACAAGGGTTTCATACAAATTCTTTGACTACATAATCCCACCTTCTCTATAATCACATGCATTCCGTTCCCAGTAAAGGTACACAAGGTGATACATTATTATACATACATTTCAGCCGAATTTGGAATAAATATGAGCTCTGAAAGTGAAATGATATACAGAAAGAATGAGATCAGCAAGCTTTCATAGCTGAACCAAACAATCTTATCTTCTCTGCAACTACACATTTCATGGCTGCCTTTGCAGAGTCCAACACATGGAGCAGGTCTTTCTTCGGGCTACTCAGTGCATCCATATACGCTTTGCGTACCTCAGTGTTCACATTGAACTGACTCTAATGAAATGTAGATGTTTCTAATAGTTGACCTTAAGCAAATCAAGCCTGAGGTTTGGGCCAGTTGCAGGATATTTTCCGTGAACATTTCCTATACATACTGCCAAGGCATCTATACCTGTCTCGTTGATGAATTCTTGAGCCTGGAGGACAAATGTTATGGTTACGACAACAGAAAATGGAATGGAATGTTATTTTATCCGACTCGAGAGGGAAGGGAAGTAACCTGATTAACATCTGTCAACTTTGCTTCATACTCTTCAACAGTCAAGTCATCTTCTGTTCCTGACAGCCTCCCCAATTCAGCTTCCACCATCATGTTTTTCGAGCGAACCAATTCTGCGATGAGCTTTGTGTATGCAATATTGTCCTTGAAAGAAAGATGTGAACCATTCGACCATGATGGGGTCAAATCCTTCGTGTTAGTATTATTATGTACTGGCAGTGGCAGAAAAATAGAGTAGCCAAGTGAAAATATTGGTTGATTTCTGAATTGACTACTCCATACCTGTAATATTGCAGGACTCTGTTCTTCCTCTGCTGCAGCAACAACAGCCTCAATTCATTCCAAATTATAGACATTGAATGCTCCAACTGCATATCCATCCTTTTCTGCATTCTTTAAGATATAACGGATTTCATAGTATTTGTAATTAAATAAAATAGTTAGAGAAATCCTCTGTCAATCAGGGTTCCCAGGTAGTTCCCTAATTAGGATTAGTAGGTAGTTTCCTATCTGTAATATGTATTTTCTATATAAAGGGATGTTCTCATTGTATTATCATAACAACAATCATCAATAAAGTCTCTGCAACTCCAAGTCCAATGACTCTGACTCCGTCTTCTTCGAATAGTCGAAGCCGGAGCAGAAGGAGAAGATCCGGCGACTCAGACTCGAAGTCCGAATCTGAGTCCTACTCAGACCGTAGCGAGCGAAGTAGTGAGAGGAGCGATCACGGACGCAAGAAGAAGAGGTTGTCGGAAATTGCTAAATATATGGCCAAGAAAGCTCAGAAGAAGACAATGCGGGCTGTGAAGAAGTTGAAGGCAATGCAGAATGTTTCTGGTTACTCCAACTATTCGAATCCGTTTGGCGATGCCAACCTCAATGAGAGACTTGTCTGGTCAAAGAAGATTGAGCGCGATGTCGTCCAAGGTGTGCCGCTTGAAGCTTTCTCTGTTAAAGCTGAGAGAAAGCATGGCAGAGATTGAAAAAGTGAAAAGGAGAAGGGAGGAGAGGGCAAGTGAAAAAGCACAGCACGAGGAGGAAATGACACTTGTGGCCAGAGAACGTGCAAGGACCGGATTTGACGACTGGAAGAGGAAGGAAGAAGAGTTCCATCTTGATCAAAGCAAAGCAAGGTCCTATATCAGATTGCACGAAGGCCGTGCTAAACCTATAGATATCCTATCCAAGAACCTCAGCGACTCAGATGATTTTGACGTTAAAATAAGTGAACCATACATGGTTTTCAAGGGATTGACAGCGAAAGAAATGGAAGAGCTACGCGATGACATCAAAATGCATCTGGATTTGGACAATGCAACACCAGCACATATAGAGTACTGGAAGGCACTCTTGGTGGTGTGCAACTGGGAGCTTGCTGCTAGGGTCTGTCGAGAGGAAAGAGGTTTGCATTCAAGTATAGAAGCAGGTGTCAAGAATCTCCTACAAGGGAAAACACAGAGTGAATTGGTGGCACTGCAGTCCCGAATTGAGTCACAGATGTGCTCTGGCATGGCAAAGGTGGTTGAGTACTGGGGAGCTATCATTAAGCGTCTGCATATATACAAGGCAAAGGCTTGTTTGAAGGAAATTCATACCAAAGTGTCGCACAAGCATCTGCAAGGCCTTGAAGGACCTATGGACGGTGAAGATGACTTTGAAGGTGATCACGATAGGAAACCTGAGGAGGAAGAAGATGATGAGGCTAGCGAGCGTGATCAAGAAGCTGGATCATATTCACCAGAACTCGCGCATGGTGATGATAATGAAAATGCAATTGACCCCGAAGAGGTCAAGACTATACTGGAGCGAAAACGCGAGGCTGTCTTAGAAGAGCAACAAAGGCGGCTTCAAGAGGCTGCCATGACATCAAAGCCAGCTCCACCAGGCACCAGAAGATAACTTAGAGTTGAAGGCTATTAAAGCTATGGGAGCTCCCGAGGAAGGTGATGTGGTATTTGGCTCTGGTGCGGAAGTGAATCTGGACTCTCAGGTCTATTGGTGGCATGACAAGTACAGACCAGGAAAGCCAAAGTATTTCAACCGTGTTCACACAGGGTTCGAGTGGAACAAGTACAAACCACGAAAATCCTCCTCCAAGGTTGTGCAGGGGTATAAATTTAACATATTTTACCCAGACCTCGTTGACAAAACCAAGGCTCCAACTTGGACCGTCGAGGAGGATGGGAACAGCAAAGAGACGTCCATTATAAGGTTTTGTGCTGGACCGCCTTACAAGGACATTGCATTCAAGATTGTAAACGAGGAATGGGAGGGCTCTCACAAGAAGGGGTTTAAGTACACGTTCAAGCGCGGTATCTTGCACCTGTATTTCAACTTCAAATGCCACCGCTACCGCAGATAAGGTGTAGTATCTTGCACCTGTATTTCAATTTCAAACGCCACCGCTACCGCAGATAAGGTGTAGTATCTTGCACCTGTATTTCAATTTCAAACGCCACCGCTACCGCAGATAAGGTGTACCTAAACTACATTTCCTATTTAGGGTTAGTAGGTAGTTCCTATTTGTAATATGTATTCCCTATATAAAGGCATGCTCTCATTGTATTATGAACAACAATCATCAATAAAGCTTGAGATTGACTCCCTCAATTTAGCAGCCCTTACAAGGAGGAGGTCTTTGGTTGTTGAAAGTCTGGCTGGACGAGCCCAAGACTTCACAAGTCCTGCCAATGCTTCACTATCACCAACATTACCTAGAAATTACAGATAAGATGAACGGAAGAAGTCAATGCCTACAAAGTATATATGAATTTCTGTCTGTGTTACATGTAAATATACTTTCGTCTGATTATGAGCCTACACGAAGTGATTTCTTTTGTGTATACATCATCTACAATATTCTGAGAGATTTATGTATAACTCTGATGATTCTTGTGTGAATTTGTGCATGCATACTGACTACTGAGATAGGATAGCACACAACAACAAAAAAGTATGTGTATGCATTATACAAATACCTGTACATCGGTATCTTTGTCTAGTTTTGTGTATGCTCAACTGTTTCGATGCAAATACTTGTAGATATCAACTTCTTTGTGCACTTTGCACACACACATGCATATTGCAAAATGATGAAACAATAAAATATAGATCAATACCACATAAATGCATTTGTCTTTATTTATGCATATATACTTTTCTGTGTATTGGCACACATACACATAAAAGAACAAGATTTACCATAGAGAACAGGCCGGCTCTTGAAATATTATCGGAACTTCCTGAGGATGCAATCTAGCCGATTGCACAAAATATCAGCATGTAACTTAATGCAAAACAGGTAAGATTAAAGAAATGTGAACTTCAAAATGTAAAAGGCAGTATAAAGGAAAATGGTGTAAGAAATTATATTACTATGAGTTTTCCATTTAAAGACTCAGACAGTCCTCTAAAAACATAGATATCTACTAGAGAAATTATTGCACCATCCTCTGCAAAACAATGAACATGTCAGTGCCAACAATTCAGATACCAAAACTTATTGAGTGGTCATTAAAATCATGTGTTTATTTGTCTGTAATGGAAACTTCCATTTTACCAGCTCTTCACATATGTATTTTTTTTCCACCACATAACCATCATAAATTAAATTTTCAACTTGAAACTTTTCAAGTTGTAACTTAAGAAGATCAAATTTTAGTGTTTACTGTTTTTCAGATTGAACAAAATAGCCCAAGACACTTGATGTCATGTCAGCTCCTACTAGACTACTATTATTATTTTATGCTTTAAAATTGTTTTTCCACCACAACCACATTTAGAGGTGATTTGAACAAATTGCCATGACATGCACTAAAAGTCTAAAGAGCATTAGAAACCAAAGCAGTAATTTTTGTAGTTTATTTTATGAAGAAAGCTAACCACTAGCTCGATTCTTAGTTCCTTAATCCAAAAAACTTTTTAATAAGTAATAAGTAGATGAATATTCAATTCTGATCTTAGGAAGGGGTTACCTTCTATCTCAATAATGGAAAGCCATACTATCTACGTAATTCAATTTAGTAATCAATTGAGAATTCTGCTGATCCTAAGCAGTCCGTATGAGACCCAACTACAATTCCTATTTGATAATTTGATAATTTAAATCAAAGATGCGGGTTGGAGAAAACATGGGATGACGTGCAAAATGCTTCTATCTATCTTTCTAAGTAATTGAATTCGATAGAAAAGATGGATAAGTCATAAAATGATTAAGAAAAGATATGGATATGGTCTTGGGTTTAACTACTATGGATCATAAACCCGCAAATGGAAAATAGCCGACTGCTTGACCTACGTCAGTAGCCATATAATAGGCACTTTCCAACTCCTTCTCAGGATGGAAAGAAGTACGCAATAAAGTCAACTGTCCTTTCAAGGGAAGTCGAAAGCACTGACCTTGGAATTTATCCCAAGTGTTTTTAAACCTTGGTCCAATTCACCCATAGGAGGACTTATTTGGAAGAGAGGTTTTTTAATTCTTCTCAGACTTGAAGTAATGCCCTCTCCCCTTTTGTCCTCTTTGTCTGTGTCGAAGTGAAGTGAAACTTGGTTCGAAAATTAAATGGAGGATCAATAAATATAGTTCAATAGAAATAATTCAATTTAAGGAAGAAATTTTTTATAGAGAATCGGTTGTCTGTGAGACGTTTCTGCAGTCTTTGAATATGTGACTGTAATATAGCTGAATGGAGAATAACTACAGCATGTTTTTGCAACCCTGCATATCGATTCCAACATAATGAGAAATAGTCATATCTGATATCATATATGAAATAATCGTCCCAACAAACCTTTCAAAGCACCATCATGGCCAAAAATCATTGTATTTATTTGGTCTGCTTCATATATTAACAACACCAGGGCTCTAACATCTGCACAAAAATATGGGGGCTCAAACACCAAACTGATATATTTAATATTTATACCTTTTGTACGAATAAATAGAAAGCACATTCTTACACGTTCAGCAAAGGTTGGTTACATTTCCACCCCATAAATGGATACACTCACTAATTGGGAAAGTGGGCAACTAAAACCACCCAAAGCTATGCCATCTAGCCAGAATAAAATGTCTGTGTAGAGAAGAGCCAAAAACATTGATTTACCTTTTCCTGCTTCCATAGGGCTCGCACATCTGGTCCCCCCCCCCCTAGTTTCAAGAACTTGTCCATCAATGGCTCTGATTTCTGCAGATAATTGCAATTGTAAGGTGGAATTATCACTTTAGCAATAAGCTTAACATCAGCTCATTCTACAACTATCAATTAAGTTGATGAGATAGGGGCAATAGAGAACAGACTAATATATATTGTGACACATTAAAAAATAGAAACTTGAATTTATGTTGTGATTAGGTGCAAGGACAGCAACATAAATTCACAAACTGCAAGATAAGTTTTCTCTGCAGTAAAAACTATCAAATACCAACAAGATCTGTGCTATGGTATCTCCAGCATCGTATAGCATATCTGCTTATGATCAGAATAATAGAAACACAAAAACTAGGATTTGATTACTTTTAATCTTACCCACTTCACTTGCTTCATAGCATTTACTCTAACAACCTTCAAAAATGGTGTTTTGGTTTACTTTTGCATTTGCATTCAATTGAATGGTCTCTCAAATTAATACTATGGATAGAGTAATTAGTTGTTTGCAGCATCGTTGCCTATCCAAGTAAAAAAATCCGAAGAGAATTGTTCATTTTCACACGCAATTCAATGAAGTCAATTCCTTTAACATGATGAAGCCAATCTTAGGGTCAGTATATTCCATGTGCTTTTAAACAGGAACAATACATGTGTACTGAAATTGTGCAAACAAGATGGTTAGAAGGGTACAGTCCCCCCTGATTTGGGGCTAGGGGAGTAAATGGTATTGGAATGAGGGAGAAAGATTGATCTACTGCTCAGTTGCATATATTATGTTTATTGTTTAACCATCAAATTAATTACTGTAAATCCCATATTAGAGTGTAAAATTAGAAAGAGAAAATTGCAAAAATGTGCCCTATTGTATGACATTTTTGCAAGAAGGTGCCATGTTGTTTCAATTTTTTTGCAAAATGTGTATTTTTTATAAAAATGACAAAACTGCCCTTGGAATTAAGAATTTTTTTTCAAAATATAATTATAAAGAAAATTAGATTATACAAGTTTTAGTTAGAAGATAAAAATTGAAATTTTTTTGTAATTATTTAATTAAAAAATAATAATTCTTAAGTTAAGGGGCAATTTTGTCAATTTTCTTACAAAATGTCATACAATAGGACACTTTTTTTCAATTTTCCCAATTAGAAATCAACCTCAACTATCATCTTTTAACTTTAAGCTTGTGGTTTGATCATCTAACTTGTTAACCCTATGACAACAAATGGCTCTTCAACCTAGAGATATAATCATACGAGTAAGCCACACCTAAGTTCAAATTTCTGTGATCAAATCACACAATTACTTCTGATTAAAGCAATTAGCAACACATTCAAGTAAATCAAGACCATATCATTTCATAGATTTTCCAAAGAACCAAAAAGAAATACCAAAATATTAAAAAAAAAACACACACACACACACAACCTCGAAAGCTTGAACTGAGTAGCCAGAGCGGAGAAGCAAAGCGGCCATGTCGAGGCTCAAGTCGTCCAAGCCCACGAAACCCACATCCCCATGAGACGCCATTGCAGAGACTGAGAGAGCTTGGAATTGCTCAGTCACAGAGATAAAGGTGAAGAGTGTGAGAGTGAGTTCATATTTGAGCTTCCCCTCGCTTTATTGGAACACTTGTATTGAAAAGATACAGTTATCAAAGGTTTAGATTAAGAAATTAAAAAGACTACTTTCAAATATGCCATCTATAGGATTATATACAAAACTTCTATGAATGGTCTACTGAAAATTATTGTCACCATAACTTATTATTCACGTGTTTATGAGTGGTGATGGTGGGATTGGAGAGCCAAACCGGGCCATCTAGACCGGACTAGACCAGACTACTATATTATATGGATAAAACTGCTAGCGAGGACATTTTGGTCTTTTTATTTTAAAGTTATGTTCAGTTTTTTTTAAGATAGTAGCTACCCTTACAAGATCCGAAGGTCAACCCACCCAAGCCCACAAAATCTCTAACCTCTGGTCAGGTAGAACTTTTTTGAACCACTGCGCCAAATACGCTTTCACAGTTACGTTGAATTTAATCATGTTAGAATTAAGTGTAACAAAAAATAGTTGGGTAAGTGCATAATAGAGTATTTTAATTTAGAATATGATGTGAAAATGATCGATAGTTGGGTAGTGATATGTAATTATTACTCATGTATTTTTTCTTTTCTCAAAATATAATAATTTTTTAAAATATTTTTTTTCTTCCAATATTTACAATGTACCATCACTAGGAATGTGTGGTATTTGATTGTAATCGGAAGTATATCGACCTCGAATCGAAAAAAAATAAATGATTTATTTACTTTAACTTTTGGTTGGTTTGATTAATTTTAAGATTTTGATACGACTTTGATCAGTGATTTGAAAATTGCATCAAACGCTATTTAATCATCTCGTTACCCTCTCAACAAAGTTCGAACATGATATCTCCACAAACAGTGTGAAACTCAACTATTAAGATGTCCCTTTGAATATTGTAATCCCTAATACTTGAGCGTATATTTAAGCTATTATTAAAATATAAAATAACAACTTTTAACTTTGTACATTATATAGAGTATGAATATTTGTTATATGCATAAAAATACATAAAGAATCGTACTGTGTTCATTAATCATTTTTAAATTCGACTAATAGTCAAATTGAAATAATTTTGATAGTTCGATTAGGTTAATAAAATGAAGAAAAAAGTCAATTAGGTTAGTAAATTTGATAATCGACAATTTCGATTAGGTTACAAAAATAATTAATAGTCGAACACACGTCTTTATTCGTCACTATAACAAAAACAAATAAAATGACAGCATAGCAGATTCAACTATTCAAGATGTGTTTAGTGATCCGCATTTGCTATTTCGTCAAATTGGAGATATTAGTTAAGGGTGACAAAATGAAAAAAAAATTGGAACATATTTTGTTAAGGGTGTAAATAAGTCTAGACATTAACAAGTCGTTCGAGCTCGACTCTTTAAATTTTCGGTTAGAACTTATTATAATCGAACTCGAGCCAAATTTGAGATCAAAGTTTGGGCTCATTTAATAAACGAGTCAATCTTGAACCTAATATATCATAACATGTGAGTCAGCTCGTTTATAATTTAAATAGTTATAATATTTTATTTAATATAATTTGTAATTTTAATAAATATATAACAATAACAAAACAAAGCGAGTCAACCTTTGACTCAAGCTTTACTATTGTTTCTCGAGCCAAGCTCCTACATAATTATACAAGCTCGCTCGAGCCCAAGTCAAATTGAGTCTAAAAAGATTAAACTCGATTCAACTAATTGATAACCCCAAATTTAGTAATCTTATCCCAGATTTAGTAATCTCGTCTCTTTACCTTAGGATCCAAATCCCTTACAAGTTTAAAGACTTTTTCATCCCCGTAAATACAATACTTGCACTGACAGGTTCCAACCAGCCAACAACACATGACAACATTATAACGATAAATAAAATATAGAAAAAACAATCATTCTTCACACAATCAAATAGCAAGGGTCTTCTAGTATATGATTACACTCAAACTTCTGTCAAATACTACAAACATCACTCCCTCAACTAATTCCAGTTCCACCACAACCAAGTCTCAGAAACAACATAACATCACCACCACAAAAACTAACACCCCTAAGAGATAGGTAATCTGAGAACATACCCTAGAAAACAATTTCACTCCATCTGGTACCCTAAACTGGTCTCTATCAAGTCAACTCCAATAAGAATACACATCATCTGTCCCTATACAAGTCCTTTCAAATCAACTTCTACGGCTTCTGAAGAATGCTTTTCTCATACAAAGCAAGAATATCCTTCTTGTTTGGGTTCCTCAGCTGAAGCAGCTCGGCACCAAAGCCGTGTTTTGTCAGTTCCTGCTTGAGTTTCTGAACGGTGAACTTGGTGTAGTCCTCTTGATTGGATTGCTGGCTGTTGTTATCGTCCTCACCCCTGAAAATCGAACCTCCATCTTCTGCGTGTGCATGCTGGAGAGGGCTAGTTGTGCTCTTGGACCTCTTATTTCCTCTTCTGCTACCATCATTTGTGTCCATGTCTTGAACTGAGTCCACACCCATTTCAAAGTCATCAGCCCTAAAGCGTTTCCCGTGGGAAGCAGTCTTGAGCTTACCATCCAATGCAGTTTCAGTCAGACGGACAGAAGTCAACTCTCGCTGCAGTGAGTCGATTTTTGCATGTGCAGATTGCAGCTGAAGAGAGAGGGTTTCTGCCCTGCTGTTTGCTTCTGCACGTGCAGTGCGTTCGGCGTCTAGCAGGCCTTCGAGGACTTCAACTGTTTTGGCTCTGTCCTCGTTGTTTGATTTCAGCAGTGACTCGATTTCTCTTTCGCGCTCATCAACCCTTGCCTCCAGTAATGAAACTTGCTGGCGAGCCTCCAGCTCTGATGATCGTATTTTTTGTAAATCATCCTCCAAGTCAGTTTTTTCCCTCTCTAAATTTTCTATGCACCTATCGGACCTCTCAATCCGGGCTAATCTCTCCATTGCCAACTTCTGGATCTCACTCTTGTCCTTTTCGGCAACGGCTGCTTCAGTTCGTGCTTTATCAGCCAATTCAGTTGCTCTCTTTGCTTCTTTTTCAGCGATTTTGCACCTTTCCTGGACTTCCTCAAACCTTCTGAACTCAGGCAGGTACTTTTCCTCGAGGTGAAGTTTCTCCTGTTCCAATATCCTAGCTTCCCTTTCAAATGATTGGGCCTTAGCATTTGCAGCTTCTAGCTTCTCTCCCAAGTCCTTCATTTCAATCTTCAGTGATGATATTTCTATATCATAGCTTTTCAGTTTTGACTCAGCGGCCTGAAAAAGAAAACATACTCGATAAATTAGCAAATATACAGGGATGTCCGAACAGCTTGAGCTACAACACCGACAGAATCGTGAATATCCAAATCTCCAAAGGAACCTAATTTGAGCACCATTTTCATATAAATTGTCATCTTAACAAAGTAAACGGCATCCTTTAAGTCCCACCCATCAACAGACTTCAAACTGCACATCTACCTTATGAGGGCAATGTACAACAATGGATTTAATTAGCTTGCTATCAGCATTAAATGTTTGGAGTCTGTGTAGTGAACAATCTAATCATTCTGCAACAATAACCATATATCCGTATTCATCCTGTAACATCAAAGTAGTTTCAAGAGCATATCAGTCTTTTATCATTTTTACAGCCACAAATCGAGATCACTGTCGAAGACTGATTTAATTGTGTGCAAGCACATGCTGATATTAGTGATGTTTAATAATAACATATTGCCATAGCTGAGGAAGTGCATAAGAAATCACCTTCAACTCTAACTTCAGAGTTGTTAAGCACTGTTCAGCAGACTCAATCTTTGACGCCTTCTCCCTTATTTCCTCTTCCTGCATATTCCATGAAATAAAGTAATGAGAACTACAACCCCTTTTTGCTTCATCAAGCACACAGAACTGAGTACAATCAGAGGGAGAGAGAGGATAGTCACCTTCTCTGCTAAAGTGATAGCAAATTCATCCCTCAAATCATCTTCCCTTCGCTGTGTTTCCTTCGTTGTTCGCTCTTGAATGAGCGCTGCCTTCTCCAGGGCAGCTTTTGCTTCTCTAACTGCAATGTCATACTTCCTTTTCCATTCTTGTGCTTCCTCCTGAGCAGACTGAGCTTGCTCCCGAGCAGCACCCAATCTAACTTCTGCAGCATTGCTCCGGGATTTGAGAACTGAAATTTCTGAAGTGGCCTGCTCCTCCTCAGCTTTCTGCTTTGACAGTACTTGATCATATTTTCTTTTCCAGTCCATGGATTCTTGCTTGGCAGAATCCAATGCTTTCAACAAGCTGGAACACTTCCCATCCAGTGAACTACAGTCACGCTGCAAATTAGCTATGCGACTCAAGTAATCATCAGTCAGCTTCTTTTTGTCATTGATAGCATCCTCGTAACGCTTGAGACATTCAGATTTGAAATTCTCACTAGCTTCGAGCTGCTTGTTAAGCAAGCTCATCTTATCTTCGAATGATTTGCATTTCAACTCAAATGCATTTTTGTCTGATCGGATTTGATTAGTTAGCCTCTTGATGAAGTCATGTATTGGTCCTTCCAAACTGCAATGTTTCATGGTCATAGATTTGTAATAAGCACAACAGTGTGGGCATGCTTCATGCAAAAGAAACTTGTTTGGGTGTGTTAATAACAAATAATAAGAGTTTCATACAAACCTCTGTTGTAAGAACACTCCCAGTTTCTGCCACTTTCCTGGACCATGAGATGATTCTTCATATTCGGCTAAAAGAGCGTCAAGGACCTGCAAAATATAATCAGCAGCACCATATAATAACCAGGAATTTGAATCTTCAACTACACTCGTATCAAAGCATTAATCAGAGAAACTGAAATCCGGTAAAATGTGAATCAGAAGCATTAGACTCATAAGAGACTTTCACTGGCAACAACTCAATTAGAGCAAACGGTTATGCTGCAGATAATATAAAAAAATTGTGTCGACAATACCTCCACAGAAGCATCCAACACAGAAACAAATACTCCAGAAAGAACACGGATATTTAGAAAATTAATTATTACCTTCAAAACATTAGATATATTATCCGAAGAATGGCAAGCTGCTCTGAGCCTCTTCTCCATGCTATGTATAGCATTTGAACACTGCAAATCTGCCTCCATAAATACATTCTTCTTATAATCCTGCATCACCAAAACAAACCAGTACTAGCATGAGCATGTGTATTGCTTTGCAATTCATCTAAACGCAACTTCCAGAAGTTCATATAAAAAAAACCTTCAGATTTACTACTAGTTTAAGCTCAAAATAAGGTAGGCAGCTCCAGAAATACAGACCCAATCAATTGCATAAACCAAATTATGTATCGTATAAATAAAGTAGCAGAGATATATAACTCAGTTTCAAGTTCTACATGGTATCATAGTCTGATTTGGTATCAGGAATATGACCAATTTGTGCTTTCACCCTGTTTACATACTATTGGTTCAAATGTGTGGCCATTTGTGTTGTCTAACTTGCATGCGAGGGGGGTATTAAAGTGACCCATTTGAAATAAAGAGCATGGATTTAGTGACCGCTTGATAGTACAAGTTGGACCCTCCCCTAATAGTTTAAGCTTTAGGGCGACGTAAATTTAACAATACCCACTCTGCCCCCATGGAGAACCACACAAATGCACAATCATCACAATGGGTGCTATAGATTAAATATGGAATTTTTTTGACACTTGAGCCCGCTTACATACGTACATTCATAAAAAATAATAATTTTATCATATAATGACAAAAGATGTATCACCTCAAAAGCCTTTCTGAAAAATTTCTGAAGCATCCCCTCATATTTTTTTCTTGCAGGACCAAGCCCCACTGCACCAGCATTAAATGTGGCCATTGATTTTTGAACAGCTTCTTCATGTGCTTGAATTAGTGCATCCTACAAAGATTAATATTAGAAAACAGTAGAAATCGTCAAAATGTGGGATGTACAGAGCACTTACTTCTTCTGGGGGCTTCGAACGATCAAAAGTTGACATATAGACCTCTGTAGCAGAATCATACGCTCTTCGACACTCGGCTTCTTCAACACTCTATGAACCAATAATAAAAAAGAAACTGGACTTGATAAGCACATTGTTCAAATATTGAAGTACAGAGTAAAATCTTAAAGTTTCTTATCAGCATCAAGAGAAAAGAAAGCAAATGCAATAGCTTGAAAGAAGAGTATGGTGTGTTAGTTTTATTCCCTTAAAAAATAATGCATGCATAGTACTACAACATCATATGCATAGAGACAAATAACTTTTCAAGCTTGTAAGTAGTAATGATTGTTAGTATGGTTTCACTAGATAAAAGAACACTTTACAGATAGCCTCAGACCAAAATAATCTTTTCTGAAACAAACTGAAGATATTTTATCATATAAAAGAAAATCAGGAAAGGATATAAAAGATAACTACCTCCTGATATACTTCTCATTATTTATACAGAAAACATGAAAAGAGATGGGGTATATGAAAGGTTATCTCCTAGTGTACTTTTAACCATCTGATAACATACTAGAGTCTACCTACAATGCAAATCCCTTTCCACAAGCCTTTATCCTGAGGAGCATTTGATATCTACTTTGATTCTCCACTTCAATATACAGAACATAGAAATTAGTGAAACAAATTATTCTTTCCACAAGCTTCTTGTTCCTTTATTGCATGTGTGAACATATATGGCTCATAGACTTCAAGATGAAAATCTGTGAACGACAATGTATGGATTAAAATCTATAGTTTCAAGTCGACGTGCCTTATAATAGTTGGTTTGTGACATTGCAAAGAGCACATCAACAAACACTTATCACCCTGTTCTAGCCAGGACCAGAAGATGTGCTTAATGTGCCTTTTATTTTAACAATAGATATTAGGATGCACAAAACAGCTGTTTTATCTGTGATATTAAGGTCCTATCTTAGTGTATAGAAAGGGTATTGCTTCTTTTAGGAACTAGTACTTATCAGATTGCCTTCCTTACTAACAGTTAATAGTACCATCCAGTCAACTAACATAAGAAAAATGAAAACAAAATACGCACCTGCCATGAAGAAGAGATTGTGGGTACCGCACCATTATTAATAGCATCAAGATAAGATTCAATGACACCAACAAGAACGGGACCAGTCATTATAGTTGCCCCGACTTGCTTTGGTCTTGTTCTCTCAAACACAAACTTTGTAAGGGCATCAAGCCCAGCTTTAAACTCAGGCCTCAGTTTGTCTGGCTGTACAGAGCAAAACATTCAGTAATATGATAAGAGGACAATAAGGAAAAGAATGTGGCACAACATACACACTGACCGAAATTTGATCAAGCCGCTGGAGTTCATTTTCATTGTTCAGTGGCCGCACAAGTGTGAAGCATTCTCTATCAGGGAAAAGAGCTCGAATGGAGTCCCTGATCTGCAAATGTTAAAAAATAGAACCTTTAGCACATGAGTAGGCAAATACAAAACTCAGTCACAAACAAAGGGGGGGGTGGTTAGTTGAGTAAACAGAGAGGGAGGGAAGAACTTCTGGTTTTTTATGTCGCCAGAGAGTGGAACTTGAACAATGTTTTCACAGGGCGGCAAATTTGCACAGAAGACGTGCCAGAATTATAATATTAGTAATAAGAACATTTGTATAATTTTAACGCATCCACTTGTGGCCATACCATTTTGGGAAAAAAAAATAGTCTACTAAGTACTAATTTTGTTTAATGTCAGTCTAACTAGCGGTTAGTTGGTTACTAATATTTAAGCTATTTTTAGTGTGAATTTAATTCCATTATAGCTGTGTAGCGCAATGAAAAAGATAATGTTACCTTTGGTTGACTGGTAAATAACAAAGTACTTAATTTTTTGTTTATCCCCCCACTTGATTTACAAAACCAAAACTTCAAATAGAATATACCTCATTCTTTGCTCCAACATCCTTCTTGCTGCCTTGAACTGGCCTAAGAGCAGTCTCTAAGTAGTCACGGGGTGTTATTTTCTGGTTATTCTCAACTAATTCCAGATATGAGTCCTGCAAATACGATTTTGAACGTTATTCCAAAAGGAAAACCAGATGACTCTTACCACCAATTATATAATACAACTATAAAAAAATTACTCTTAAAAGCCAAACGAAGATTGGTGAGAATTGCCCAAGTTCAGAAGCTGTAGTCCTTCCTCCAGAAGCTCGGACACGAATATGTTTAGTCATTTGGGTGACAAGAGAAAGCCGATCAAGTGCAGCTTCATCTATACTACCCATCTGAAGAAGAAAATTATAAATAAAGAAATCATTAAAGAAGCGCTGCAGTATGATATACACGGGTGAATGAGCATTATCAATTAGGCACTCACTGCAAGTCTAAACATTCAATAGATATGATCCATATACTATCTTTCTTATAGCACATCTAATAAGCAATGCTATTCAATGGTACCAATATCGATGGAGAAATAAGCCTAACCTGGTTGTAAATGAACATGCTAGAAAGTAGAACAGCTAATGAAAATATCTGAGTGCTGTATGTTCCCTGTCACAAAACAAAGAACAATAAAAGTTAAGTCACATACCATCAAGTATTAATTAACATATAAATGCCAATTATGAAATTAAACATTACACAGATTTCAAGAGCTGACTGATCATGAATGCAATATAACAGTTGACAAAAAACATCATTCATATGTGCTGTGAAATAGAAAGAAGACTAACCGTTTGATCGTAAGCATCTATTCCTTCGCTATCCAATAGTAAGAGATTAAACTCAGTTCCATCAAGAGCAGTTGTCTTCAAAGGTGCACTCCATAACCAAAGCCCTTTCGTACAAGGGCGGTGAGTTGATGCCACCTGAAATCCACTACTCCTCCCAAGGAGCTAAAATGTACAGATTCAACAACACTTTGTCAACTAAGTGATATTTTCAGTTAGTAAAGCAAATGCACAAGGTAACAACTAACAACTTCTTTAGACACATATACTGGAAAACAAAGCAAACAAGAGAAACAAATGACAGATTACTCCTCACTCAGATCAACAACCACTTCATTGTAGCAATTATTTCACTGACATTACTCTAACCCCATCTCAAAGTCCCTCCAATTAAACAAGCAGGTCCCACTCTTATGTTTATGAAACTAAATTTCCTTTTTTTCCCAAATGGAAGTTTAAGACCTAAACTTAATCATTATATCTGAATTTACTCAACAACTCCATCAATTATACTTCATAGTTAGACAATTAATTAATGCTATGGTTTCACGAAATGAATAGAGAACAATGTTTCACCAGAACCCTAAAATTAACATTTTTTGCTGCTTCGGCACAAAACCCTGCTAAACCTACGAGTATTTTTCCTAAACTTAATCATTATATCCAAACTCACTCAACAACTTCATTACCAAAATAGTATCAATTTCACTTCATAGTCAGACAATTAATTAATGCTACGACCTCACGAAATGATAGAGAACAATGTTTCACAAAACCCTAAAATTAACATTTTTTTCGCTTCCTCACCACAAAACTCTGCTAAACCTACGAGCACAGGCCCTAGACTTGTCACCTCAGAGCCCAGAATCAGAACAACAACCAATTCATTATAGCAATTATTTCACTCACATTGCTCTGACCCCATCTCAAAGTCCCGCCAATTAAACACCCAGGTCCCCATTCTTATGTTTATGAAACTCAAATTCCCTTTTTACCTAAATGGAAGTTCAAGACCTAAACTTAATCATTATATCTGAACTTACTGAAAAACTCCATCAATTTTACTTCATAGTTAAACAATTAATCAATGCTATGATTTCACAACATGAATCGAGAACAAAGTTTCACAGAACCCTAAAATTAACATTTTTTTTCTTCCTCAGCACAAAACCCTACAAAACCCACGAGTACAAGCCCTAGACTAGTCACCTCAGAACCCAGAATCAGACCACTTCACATAAGTTTATCGAATTTTTTACACTAACCCCATCTCAAAGTCCCTCCAATTAAACCCACAGGTCCCATTCTTATGTCTATGAAACCAAATTTCCTCTCTTTTCCTAAATGGAAAATTTCAGACTAAACTTAATCATCATATCCGAACTTACTTCCATCAATTTTACTTCATAGTTAGACAATCAACCAATGCTATAATTCCACGAGATGAACAGGGACCAACTTTCCCCAAAACCCTAAAATTAACATTCCTTTTTCCTTCTACACCACAAAACCCCCATTAAACCTACGAGTACAAGCCCTAGACTCCACAAAAATTCACCGAATCTTTCACCTGATTCAAGATATAGCTCTTGCCCTGTCGAGCGCGGCCACAGACGGAGACGACGCCGATAGGCTCCTTCACGAGCTGGAGAATGGCCACAGCTTCTGGATCCATCCGGAACTTCCCCTTCTCGTCCTGGTACACGAGCCGGATCGGCCTCGCCGGCCCGGTGACCGTCGGCGACGGCGACGGCGACGAGCGCGAGGCGTCGGCGGCGGAGGGGCTTTGCTTCGTTTCCCAGAATCTCCTCATCGTTGCTCTCTCTCTCTCAGTCCCTTTTTCGTTTCTGTGATCTGTTTTTTTTCCGTCGCTCTTTTGCAGAGAAAAAGGGAAAGAGAAGCAAAAGCGAGGGTTTAAAATTGGGGGAGGGAAATTGAGCGGTGGGATGTGTGAAATTACGGTTTTGTCCAGGCTGTTACGGCGGTGGGAAGGGTATTTCGGTCAGTGGAGAATGGAGTGGCCTCGTTTTAACGCTGACAAATTGGAGATATATATTAAACATAAAAGGACAATAATTGTTTTATTCCCAAAATCGTTACCCTCTAAGGACTCAGAATTTATATTTCCTTCTTTAATTTAGAAGATGGAAAAATAAATAAACTAATAGAAAGGATTAATTTATTCGACACATAATAAAACATTTTGTATTTAATTACATCAATATAATTTTTACTTTGAATATACCTTGAAATACAAAATTTTCACATTTTATTTTAGGTGTACTAATGTGAGAACATCTTGTTTTTTACTTAACCTATCTCTATTTCATCGTGAGATCAAGATAAAACGGTTCTTGGTGTAATGATGTGAAAACATTTTATTCTTTACCCAACGGGTCTCTTTCTTCACATTAAAAAGTAAGCACAATAATTAACTAGAATATGGGGCTCACATTGGGTGCTTATAAACTCAGCTCCTTTTTTACTTCTCTTTTGTTTTTTTGTACGTAATTATACTTAAATATTTTGTCACTTTAGAAGTACCATAAAATTGCAAAATTTCCACACTTTATTCTAGGTGTACTAATGTTGAAACGTCTTATTCTTTATCTAGCATATCTCTCTCTTCATTGTTGAGACCAAGAGTATAAGATTATAGGTCTACTGATGTAAAAGTGTCTATTCTTTACCTAATTTATCTCTTTCTTCATCGTCAAGACCAAAAATCGTAACTACAATATGGAGCTCTCACTGGCCTCCCATAGATTCACCTTCTTCAGTTCTGTCTGAACTTTTGTTAAGTTTTATATAGGTGACAAAACATAGAGTTAATATCAATATTGTACTTAATTCTTTTTCTTCGTCTTCCTTGTCTATTAGCAAATATTCCATTATTTTGTTTAATTTTATTATGATTACAATTCTTTTTTACCGTGAAGCATAAAATGAACTCAGATGTTAAATTTTTAACGAAAAATGGTACTTTAATACAATGTTTTTTTACATGACTACCCTCGTGGTACCTGACTATTTTATTCATATATTTTCACCAACTTCATTGACATTCCCACAAAGCAATAGCAAATGGATGTCTAGACGGTAGATCATGGTCGGGGATCGAGGACAGTGTTCGCGACCAAAGATCGCAAACAGAGCTTGGGGACGAAGCTCATGGATGAGTGTTGTTGTGGTTGATGTTGTTATATGATTTTTTAAAAATTTAAATGTATTGGATACATGTCGTGGAGGGGATAAGTCGTCTCGTACCCACAAGAATACCCAATTCGTTCATTAGTTTTTTTGGGGCTCTCCATTCCGATTGGAGCCAGAATTCGGGTATTCGTCAGGTTTGATATTTTTTGCCATACCTACTTCAAATAGAGTGCACTCCGAGCATAAGCGACTAAGACAAAGCTTTAGCTAACTAGTTTTCTCTAAGAATTACGATGAAAAGATCAAACCTTGTTTGATGAGTTTAATAAGAAATACATTATTTTAAAATTTTGAAAGCTACTAAAAGATGATTTGTCTTTTCAAAACAAAAGTTAACAAAATCCGACTTAGCTTAAATCATAACAATAAAATTGCAATGTTGTAAAAGTCGTGATTTGAGAAAACTGGACAATGCAACAAATAAGAAGTTTTGAGAACTCACGAAGAACTAAATCTCCAAAAAATGACCCCTGCTAAATGTACAAAATCGCCCCGACTGAATCTCAAAAATTTGCCCAAGACCCGAACTTATCAAACGCGCCCCGGTTCCAATGAGACGAACATTGAGTTCATATTATTTTGTTATCCTTAATTACTGCTGCGACTTGATGATAAAAATTAACAGTAATTAAGACATGAAATGCATGATCAACTTTTGTGAATTGAGACAATAATATTGTAAGGAGCATGTGACGTGCAGTATCAAAATATTAATGGTTAAGATTTGGATCGTTGATAAGTTTATGTGAATCAATATCGTGTAGCGTGCTTGTTTGTTCCACTTCAGATCATAAATTATCTTTAAACCGTACACAACACACTGATTTTTTTAGACCCATGTTTCATGTATATTATATGACATGTTATCAAAAAGTTAACCATAACACAGTATTTAACTCTTTTTAGACAGATAATTAAGCATTATGAATCAATAATCTAAGCAACACCCTTGAGATGCCCAAAAAGGTCAATAAAAACATGTTTTTTTTAAAATGAGCACAAACATGTAAATCTGGCATTCATTTCTCAAAATTAGCACAAAACTATAAAAGTTCATTGAATCAGTCATTTGATGTTGTATCTAACTCATAAAATTAAATACTCAGTAAATGCAACTCTAGAATTGAAGCTTCCAGTTCTGGCTGATTAATTTCCATTTATAAAACTTGGATTTCTTTTACCAGGATATGCTGATATCATGTGGCTGAGCGATCCATTTCCACGATTTCTTCCCAACACAGATTTCCTGATTGTGTGTGAGCGGGCGATCATTTCTTCGGGGACCTGAGTAATCTACCAAATGGAGGATTAAACTATGTAAAATCCAACAGCCTCACAATCCAATTCTACTATTTTTGGTACAGAGATAGAAATTATTTGCCAACAATGCATGACTATCAGCATGCAAATAAGCTCCCTAGACAACTACAGTGGATTCTTCGAGCCTAGCAATGATTGAAGAAAATTCATGGATCATTTGTCAGAAATGAAATATTCTTGGAGTGTTCCAAACAAGTGCAGGCACGTTTTTAGCAGCACTGATCTTTGCCTTCACTTAGGAATTACTCACTTAGTTGTTGCTGTCAATTTTTCAGTACCATATCTTATCATCCTCCAAATCAAGCCAAAGAAGAAGGGTGTTGAGTAATAATTGACGATATTGTAAAAATATGCAGTAATATTCTCATCTCTCCATGTGATGCTAACAAACCAGACTTGAAGATGCTTGAAAATCTATAATATCACAAGACCAAAAATGTAAACACCAAGGACCGTCAAAATTGTCAATATAAAATTATAAGAGTGCATACCAGTTTTGATTTCTTTGTTGTAATGCTTCCGACATCATGAAGAGGCATTCACAAGCTTTGCCCGGCGATTTCGGGCATATCCACCGATCCTTGTATTTCCAATTCAGCCACTAGCCGTTGGTTTTCCAATAAATTCCTGATGGACCAAATCCCCCACTCCCTCAAAAATGGGTTATCATCGTCGGTGACACAGTGTTGCAACATCAGGAGAATCCCATCCTTCTCCCGTATGTGATCCTGCACACGCTTCCTTCTGTACGCACAATTCCCTATCACCGCAACAATATCTCTATGGACACGGCTTCCCTGAACGAGAGCTTGTTGCTTCTCTGTCGTCGCCCTGTTTAATACCTTTCCTGATTATAGACGGTGGCTCGAGATCACGAAGCAAACATAAAAGCAATTCCAGAAGACCAGAGGAGAGAAGCATATCGACAACATCTTGTGAATCTTCCTCACAGCCCCGCAGGCCATCCTGGGCACAGATATCTCTCAGAATGGTGAGCGAGTAACCAAGAACGTCTGTGGCAGTAGAACCAGTTGGGAGACCAGATTTGCATCCAGAGACAGAATCAATAATCCCGACACATCTCTTGGAAAGCCCAAATACAAACAATACCACGTCATTGCGAACAGTGAGCTCACAGATTTGCTCGTTTAGTATATCTGATGCAATGCTCATAAGATATGCTTGTTCAGATGTAAAATAATCATCTCCGAAGCCAGTATTTTCTCCTCCCTCAACAGCTTTCGCAGCATATAATTTCGAGAACAATCGCTGAAACTGGGATTCTTCTAAGCAGATTCTAGAAAGGAGCAACTTCAACCAATTTTCGCCAAAACCAACTAATAAGACCAAAAAAGCAAAATAGTTTAGAATTAGCGGTGTTCTAAAAATCCCCGATTTATCTTCTATAATTACTGATTAATCCTTGAATCTGATTTATTTTCTGATTAATCCCCAATTAATCTTCTATAATTCCCAATTAATCCTTCAATCCATTTTATTTTTGGATTAATCCCCGATTAGTCCTCAAAAGACCCTCTCCGCCCAACTAGTGCAGAACACTGGGATTTACACAGTTGTTTACTCTATCCATTGAAATAGAATTCAAATGAAAGTGATGTAGTGGAAACAAATTAATCAATTGAAAGCAATGTCATAAAAATCTCCGACTTGTACGATTAATCCCCTATAATCTTCAATTAATACTTTAATCTGATTTATTTTCGGATTTATTCCCGATTAGTCCCTAGAAGACTGTTATGGTCCCGACTTTGGATCTCGTTATGGGTCCGTTGTAGTTGTTGAATGGCTCGCGGGACGATAACCAATGTTGCTTGGCGCGAGTAATGATCAAACAATTGGGCTCGTTAAGAGAGAGC
>JAYMTP010001589.1:0-23320 GCA_036897365.1 Geranium brycei
GTTTGCTTTATAATTTAATAATATGTCAGCGTTTTTCCCTAAAAAAAATTACCCTTACCATACTTTGAAATTTTCAAAACCTATCCATTTTCATTTTCATGCCACCCGATTAAATCAGAACTTTTGAGCGTTTTTTGTTTTTTTTACCTAAAATATTGTGTTAGATATAACTCCGTTGGAGCTAAGTCTAAAGAATAGTAGTCGAGTGACTGCAAAATCGAGTTTTATAGTTAGGTATTCCTATGTGAAATAACGTATAACTGGGTGTACTTATGTGTAATTACCATGTAAACAACGAAATACTTCTATGTCACATAAACAAGTAGGGTTGAAAACGAGCCGAGCTTTTAACGAACCGCTCGAGCTCGACTCGTTAAATATTCGTTATAATCGAGCTCGAGCCAAATTCGGGTTCAAGATTGGACTTGTTTAATAAACGAGTCGAACTCGTTTAATAAACGAGCCAAGCTTGAGCGTAACCTTCTAAGGCATGATAGGGCTCGCGAGCCGGCTATTTTCATACTTATTTAATTATTATATATTTATATTAATATATCTTTAAAATTTTAATAAATATTTATAATAGAATTAGAAGAACCGAATCAAGTCGAGTTAATCTCAAGTTGGCCAATTTATTATTTTTAATTAATATTTGTATTGAAATTTAAGCTAACCGAATCGAGTCGAGCTCGAGCTTAGTTGCACAAGCTCGTTCGAACCCGAACCAAGTTCGAGTCGAATACTTTTTTTCACGAGCGGATTCCTCCGGTTTACACCCATGCAAACAAGTATACTTTCACAATTTTCCGAAAAGAACAATTCTGACTAATTTCTTTTTCCGATAAAATTCTGTGTGCTTGCACCAGAGCCATAGCTGCGACACTCTCTCCTTCAATGGTGCCTCCATTACTGTCCTTGAGCTCCACATTTACGCGCCTAAATCTCCTCTCAAAATCGTCACTTCCTCGCGCGATGCTCTCCTCTCTCAGAGCGCTAAAGCAACACCGCAAGCAATTCATCACCTGCTCTTCTTCTCCTGGTTCCTGGTTCGATTCCTCATCAGTCCATCGCTCTGGTTCGACTAAACCCAATTTCCCAACAGCCCAGAATGGAAATTTCAGTTCTAGTGACGATTTGGTCGTTCTCGGCATTGAAACCAGCTGCGACGACACTGCCGCCGCCGTGGTATGTGGTTTGTTCTATGGTTCTGATTTTTGTGATGGGTCTTTCTTAATTTGTGTTTTTTTCTGATGGGTTTTGATTGTTTTTTGTTTTTGTTGGGTTTGAAGGTGAGAGGCAATGGTGAAATTCTCGGCCAAGTTGTGTCCTCTCAGGTATGTATTGTGTTTGTTGGATGCAGCTACTAGCTAGGTGATGAATCATATCCTTAGCTTGGCAAAAATTGATTTTGATTTCTAATTAGGTTCACACTATAGGATTTTGAATCAACAGATTTGTGAATTTTATTATTGAAGTATTGAAGATTTACTTGTAGTTTATGATGGTTGAAGGCTTGTTTCTATTAAGTAATTTGACACTGATTATGGAATTTAGCTTATATACAAGCTTAATAATCATGAATCTTCAATTCAAAATGCGTTAGGGAGTTGGGTTTATCTAATGAGATTGGGTGTTGGCGCTCATGAAGATTCTATTGCATTTTGGTATGCCTTAAAATCGATATTTGGAACTAACAAACCAAGTTAGGCTGACCTTATTATAGAGTTGCAGGTATTAAGTGATCATTAGTGTGTTATTTCCTTCATTTGTAATGTCCAGACATGTAAATTAGTAAAAAAAAAGTGTGAGTTGGCCTTTTTATATTTTTACGTTATTATTCATCTGTTGGCTAAACTTAATAATAATGAACTTCAAGGTCTTCTTTTTTAAGAACATGATGGATCTTATCAATTAAATATTGAAGTCAGGTTAACAATGATGCAGGAGTAAATTTTGTCCTTTTTATTTTTATTTGTGAGCTTACATGCACAAAGTTTGTGTTATATAGTTTAATATTCATCTTGTCACAGCAGTACATTATTTTTGTATCATGAGTTTCACTCTGCTAAATTCTTATGATTTTTCTGGTTAGCACGATAAGCCATAAGCTTAAGTTATTCTCTTCTTCAAGGCAGATCTTCTTGTTAAGTTTGGAGGTGTAGCTCCTAAAATGGCAGAAGAAGCACATTCTCAAGTGATTGATCAGGTTCCACATTTCAAAAAGCACCTATTATTTGTTCATTCACGTCAATTTACTTTTTGGGTGGTATTATGTACAAAACATTCAAATGTGTTGCCATAGCTAGTGGTTTGTATAATTCTCGATACTATTAACAAAGCTTAAAAAAGATATGGGCCTAAGTTTACACTTTCTAATTGCAGGTTGTACAGGAAGCACTTGATAAAGCTAATTTAACTCCAACGCATCTGTCTGCAGTTGCTGTTACCATTGGCCCTGGTTTAAGCCTTTGTCTTCGTGGTAAGCAATTACTGTTCTTATTCCTTTAATAGTTTCTACTGCCAAATAGTTAACAGTTCGTCTCTTAGTCGTTATGAGAAGTTTTACGTTAATTGACAAATTTTTTGAACTTAATTATAATTGTCGTGTCTCTATATTGCATTTTGAGATGTAAGACGCGTCAACGGTCATATCTTCATTCCCTCTTAATTTATGATATGAATTTGTATCTAATTAAATGCTTCTCCATATACAAATGTTATGTGTTTCAACATGATCAGTTGATTCCAAATGTATAAAGTATTTGAGTTTATTGAAATACACACATGATTGATTCAGTTGGAGTGCGGAAGGCTCGTCAAGTTGCTGGTAAGTTCAATCTGCCAATTATTGGCGTCCATCATATGGAGGCTCATGCTCTCGTTGTAAGGTATAAAAATAGTAAGCGTCCTTGGATTCATCAAATAACAATATACATATAGTAGCAAGTGGGACACTATTTCATCTGATGTAGGATTTTGTGTTTCTCCTTGCTCTGAATACTGTTCTGTAAATTCTTAAATACACATTTTATGTCTTTCTCACTTGTTATAGGCTAACAGAAAGAGAATTGCAGTTCCCTTTCTTGGTTCTGCTTGTCTCAGGTAAAAATATATTTTGAACCTTTTAAATTTGAAAAATGTCTCTTATTTTACCCCAACAGTATGTCCAAAAAGCAACGTAAAGAATGTGATAATGTGTGTGCGTCTCTGCTTTCCTGAGTTTGTTTGCATTGAGGAATTTGGATAGTTAAAAGGTTGTTCACAGAAACACAAACGAGTATAAATTATGTTAATGTTAAGAACTATTATTTCTCGATCCAATCGAAACACAAAGAGGTGGATAGGGTCCCAAATAACGAGAGATATGGAAAAGCAGGTCTAATTATGCCTATATTCCTAATCCTAAATGGAATGTAAGGACTTAGGAGTACATATACAAACATAGTATCCATTTAGACACACCCCTTTTCATGATGAGAATGTATCTAACCTTATTCCAATCTGGTCCAGTACGGAATGAACTAATCATGGAATCGACCCGATAATCAGATTATAGATTATTATAAGTTCATAACCCTAGCCCATTCCCATTCTGGGTGGAACAGAGCTACACATTCTTAGATTCCAGTTAGTACAAGGGATCTTGAACTAAGAAATAGATTCTAGACGCCAAACTTAAAAAGGGTATCCTGGGAAACTGCAATAATTGGGTTCATTGAGATTTCTGCTGTAGTAGATGCTATCACGCATACAATCATACTCAATTCAATGGTCTTGTTTGATTTTGAAGGAGTTATTTATTTATGGGTGATTGTCGTTAGTTTGTTACAGGCTGCAGAAGTAGAAGCTGAGATTATGGAATCCTGTCTAGACACCTGTTGCATCATGAATTAAATATGAACTTGTACTCCTGCAGTTCTTAATTAAGATCATCAAGGGTAGTGTCTCATAAACTTTTCTGTTTATAGGTGGACACAATCTTCTCGTACTTGCTCGTGACCTTGGTAAATACTTACAACTTGGAACCACAATAGATGATGCAATTGGCGAAGCATATGACAAGTCAGCAAAATGGCTTGGCCTTGATTTAAGCAGGAGTGGTGGGCCAGCCATCGAGCAGCTTGCTCTGGAAGGTGATGCAGAATCAATAAAATTCTCAGTAAGCTATTTTCCCATCTTAGAATATTTATCCTTTGGTTCCTTTATGGAGTCTAATATGTAACTTTCAAAGGTTACGACGTTGCGTGGTTTAGTTGTCCACTGAATTTAGTTCTCTTTTGTTCTTGCTTTCATAGACTCCAATGAGACAACACAAGGATTGCAACTTTTCTTATGCCGGTCTAAAGACTCAAGTGAAACTGGCAATTGAATCCAGAAACATGTACGGACGCCAATATCTTCATATTCATTTTGGAAAAATGGTCTGGTCCTAATTTATCTGTTTTGATGAATTTTACCATAAAGCAAGATCTTTTAAAGAAGGAATCTCGGTTTGCGAAATTGATTGGAGAAACTATGTGGGTTGGAGTCGATAAAAAACTAGAAGTGTGTTTATGGATAATCAATATGCTTTTTTTTGTGCTTTCAAATTAATACACATGGAAACTTAGATTGTATCGAAAACTTATTTGTCTGAATATCATCATTAATTCGTTCTCCACACTAGTGCATGATTTCCAACGAGATGGACAAACGTAATGCAATTAGAAAATTGAAATGATGGGTTCTCGTAACGTTGCTATACTTTTCATGCCTGTAACAAAAAATCATTTATGAGTTCGTACTTTTTTATCTTTACTTTTTCTTCCATTCTACTAATGATGTTTTATTGGAAAACTACAGTAACGCAGAAATTCCCATTTCTGCTGCAAGTAGCCAAGATAGGAGTTCCCGAGCTGACATTGCTGCCTCTTTCCAGGTTACAAATTTCCCAAATTAAATAAATGTATACAAGTTATTTTCTGTAGGGTTAATGGATTATGTGATCATAATGTCTTCAAATCTGCCTACTGCTTAGTATTAATATTATATATCCAAGGGATAATTCAACATACCTCCCCTCAGGTATACACGATTTTCACTTACATCCCCCCCCAACAGAGATGCGTTTTGTGAAGCCCCCTAGGTTACCAAAAGTCTCAAGTTACCCCTTTCTGTTAACTTTTTTGAAATTTCTGTTAACATTTTTGGAAATGACGATAATACCCATGTATTTAAAAAATTAAAAAATATTCCAAAAATAATTTGAACACTTGTCACCTTGCAGCGTGTTGCGGTACTGCATTTAGAGGAAAGGTGCAAGCGAGCTATAGAATGGGCGAAGAACATCGAGCCTTCTATAAAGCATTTGGTAATGCTAAATCATCTCTTTCACATGCCTCGTCAAATTCCACCTTTGCTTATTTTCCTTGTCCATTTCGGTGCATGAATCTCGTGCAGGTTGTATCTGGAGGAGTTGCATCAAATCAATACGTCAGGACTCGACTAAATCAGGTTGTGGAGAAGAACAACCTGCAACTTGTTTGCCCCCCTCCCTCGCTCTGCACTGACAATGGTAAAAGTCATATATTTGTGTAGACGTATGAGAAACGAACCGTCCGGTCACTTATTTTTATGGAAAATAATGCTTTGTAGGTGTAATGGTGGCTTGGACGGGAATCGAGCACTTTCGCATGGGAAGGTTTGATCCTCCACCACCTGCACAAGATCCTCAAGATTTTGTGGTATGCTCACGTTTTGGTTCATTTCATCTTTCTGTTGTTGCAGAGATGATACTCAACTAGTGTTTGGTAACACATACAAAAGCTAGACAATGTACATTATTAAGGAATCACTTAAAATTTATGGAAAGTCCAGCTGTAGTGATTAGTGATTACATAATTTCCTGAAAATTAATCCATACATGTGTGGTTGTCATATGTGTCAGTTTGATTTGCGGCCGAGGTGGCCATTGGGAGAGGAGTACACGGAAGGAAGAAGTGAAGCTCGCTCCATGAGAACGGCTCGGATCCACCCATCTCTCACATCCATTATTCAGGCATCATCCATGCAGTGACCCATCCTTGTCTGCAACAATTAAGTCAAGTATTAGAATTAGACAAAAGTATAGAAACATTTGTAACTGTCTTCCAATTCCTGATCAGTGATTTCCTTTAAATCAATTTTATATCAGTTAAAATGGGAAATGGAGAGAAGTTTCCCATCAAAATTAGGAGCAAGGTTAGGTGGAAAATTATGGGCCAATGGTTAACTTGGGAACTTATAATGCTGATAGAGGACGTAGATGTTGTTCAGGGGGGTGGATTTGATGACTCATGTGAGTCCATCCAATCACTTTCAACAATGAACTGAGAGCTATTTCAATCAAGGACAAGGGAAGGAAACCCTTTTTATTTTATAAAAAGGGTTTACCAGCAAAAGAAAGATATTATAAAGAGCGGGCGAGATCCTGAAAAGGGAGCAACGACCACTCAACAATGAAAGGGGGTACCAAAAGCCCTAAAGCGAAAGATAAACACATAAAAAGTATGTAAGAAGTAAGAACAAAGACACAAGGCTGCCACTGGTTAATTGCAAGGTTTCGAGCATCCTCTTCGCTCCAGCGGTGAATATTGATAATGAAATGGAGAAGATGGAATAAGAAACGCCCAAGTCATGAAGCACAAGCTAAAGAGATTGTATAATTGTTTTTATCTTTCTTTTTAGCCTTCTCAAATCTCAATTCTCTCAACCCCTCACTAAGTCATGTATTAATGTAATTGTGCTGACTTTTCTTTCCCTATTTGGGAGAGTTATGCTGGCTTCATTAATACAAATCAACATTTTGTTGAGCAGAAAAGAAAAGGTCCAAGCAGACAAGAAGATGAATGAGAGAGAGAATTCCAAGTTGGTGATTGAGTTTATCCAAAATTAGAACCTTACAAGCAAGCCTTTATATCCCCACACAAGAATAGCAACTTTGTTGTTTTTTTATCAGCCAATAAAAGTTTTATTAAAAAAAGGAGAACCAAATTTTCAAGGTGGAAAATAAACCCGAGATAAAGTACAATGGAAAGAATAACAAAACAATCACATATCAATTCGCGGCGAGGTAGCGTTTTCAGCCTCTATCACTTGCAATGAGTGAATGATGCCTTCTTTGCTACCCCTTGATGTGAATCCCAGTTATTTACATAGCTCCCAAGTTCTACCGGCACTCTCTAAAGGGGGAGAGGTTTGTGGGATTGTTCCAAGACTCGGATAGCACACTGAGTTGTAGCCAAGAGCTCGGGGTGAAGGATGTGGACGGGCGGGGGCAGAAGCCCTCCACTTTAGTTGTTATTATCTATAAATTGTCTGAATCAAGTGAAGAGGGTCGTCATATCGATTAGAGTTCAGATGTAACCTTTAAATAATTTGCTTTTTTTCTAAGCATGAGGGAATTGATTACTAGTTTTGTGCTTTAGTCTTTCTAAAGATATTTCGACTTTTAAGGTTAAATTGTAAAAAATTCAGACTTTAATCAAAGTAAATCGATTTTTTGAATTCGATTTTGATTTCAGTTGAGCTTTTAGTTGTTAATTAATGGTTTCATGTTTAAGTAGGTATTAGTTATCACTTTGACCTATATTATGTTTAGGGAAAATTGCAAAAAATTACCATTAACTATTCGCAATATGCAATTTACCATCGTTAACTTGAAAATGTTGTCAATCACCATCTTCAATAATTCATAATTTTCAATTTACCACTATTAACTAGAAGTTGTTGCAAATTGAAACAATCAACTACTTCTAATTTTCCAATTTACCACTTTTAACTTAATTATATTACAAATTACCACCTTCAATCAAGGATGGGAATTTTTTGTACCCCCGTAGATGTTATCAGGGAAGTTTATGAACAAGTCGTGGTCTAGACAGGTTTGGGGTACCATAGAAGAGAAATAAATCTCTGAATTTTTTTATAGCGACAATTATATCATTTTCATAAAATTTATAGCATCATGCTAATGAGTAATGATTTTAGCTGGTAATTTTAACCGGTAATATTATTTCATTTGCAACATTTGTTAGTTAAGTGTGACAAACTAAAAATCACAAGTAGTTGAAGGTTGCGATTTGCAAATTTTTTTTAGGGTGATAAATTAAAAATTACGAATTATTGAAGGTGATGATTTGCAACACTTTCAATTTAAAGACAGTAAAACATAAATTTGTAATAGTTAAGGGTGGCTTTTTTGCAATTTCTCCTTATGTTTATCCAAATGTAAGCATACAAACACATAAAAGTGGAAGAGCCTAATTGGCTGACAAATCAAACCTTAAAATTTTAAGACAAGACAAGACAAAACAAATATATTATTATTAAGTACAATATTGTTGAAACAAAAGTAAAAGTCTATGTGAAACTGAAATGCGAGCACGATGGTTTGAATTTGAACAAGCCGAGTGTGACCCACATATGGATTATCACGTAGAATGACATATTCATGTGACTTTAAGGGTTGATTACCATATATTTGTATTAATTAATGACCATGAAATTAAATCATCAATAAAATCAGAATGTGAACTTCATTGCATTGCGGGCGCATGATATTTTCTTCCCAGTGTTTTTCTTTCTTCTTCTCCAAGACTTCCAACAATGTTATATATGAAACTTATTATTTTATGGACATGTTATTAGGTCTTTTGAGATTAAATGTCTTGCAAGCATATTTGACTTTTGTTGAAATTAATTCTATCCATAGACGAGGATATGATTCAAATATAGTCCATCATATCGAAACGAAAAACAAAACTTCATCTCTCCATGTCACTCTATAGATTCTGGAATTATATTCTTCAATCCATATTTGTACTTTCATTTTCTTTGTACAATTTCAAGAGTTTCATTTTTCTATCTCAGGAATTAATTCTCTGTTTCCTTTTTTTTAATAAAAAATTTTGCTCATCAATTTCTTTTGGAATTATATGGATTTGCTAAGCTAATGACTTGAATTTCTTGTTAATTTCTCTATAAACAAACAAGCAAAATCAACATTGGTGTGCCGTTTATGTCATCTTCCTCACATTTTCTCTTGCAACATACATAAGTAAATTATTCATATAAACAATCATTATTATTTAAGTAGTATTGAGTCTCAATCTTACCTCCATCACCCAAGCTCTATGACGTAGGCAATTATTCATCATGCAATCATCATATGAATATTTTAATATATGATTAACCAATCAAATCGTTGTATTTGTAAATGTAATTACATGTAATGTAATGAATTCAGTTGCGTAAATTTCTTTGGTGAAAAGTAGAATTTAACAAATGTTAAAGAGTACACTTTACTTGAAAAAATCTACTCGGTGTTCATTCATTAAAAAAGTGTTGTCTCGACTCATTAAACATTATTGTCATTGTGTTAGTTTGAATAACTGTCGATCATGACGGGATGGATTTCAAATACCCAACCAAGAATATGATATCCCGCCCTATGAGAAAATTGCAAAAGTTAATGTATTGTATACTATGTCATTTTTGTAAGAAAGTGTGATGTATTTTTTGTTTATAAAAAAATGTGCCGTGAACTCTATTTCTTTTGGCATCACATATGGATTTTTTTTAAATGACGAAAATTCCCCTAAAACTAAGAATTAAAATTTTTATCATATAAATTTCAACTTAAAATATTAAATTTAAAATTTGGTCATACAAATTTTTATTAGAAGATAAAAGTAAAGAAACTTTTTAAAATATTTATTTTAAAATAAATTTTATGGACATTTTCGATATTTTATATAAATAATACAAATATTTTGTATGAACAAATAAAGATCGTTGCACATTTTTTTCATCAACAAATTAAAACACTCACTTGCAAAAGTGATCGTATAAAATACATTTTTGTCATTTTCCTTGAAATATACTTTGCGATGGAATTTTTGAATAAGAATTCTACATATATGTATTATGTTGAAGAATAATATATTTTTTGGGATCAAAATTGTACCAAATTGAAATATAGATTCGTTTTGGATTGATATATAGCTTATAAAATATAAAACAAAATAGGGGTTGAAGCAGGTGGTTATTAATTGAACTACTTTTTAGTATGAACTGTGAACAAGGTCTCTTATGTTGACTATATCTCAAGTTGTAGAAACATTTTTAACTTGATATGGAATTTTAAATATGCATGGACAATGTCTATAGATACATTCCCAATCAAGAACATGCATATATGTGGTTAATACATGCATGTACTTCCAAACATAAGATCTGCAACCTCTAGGTTCATGCATGAACTAACAGTCAACAATATTGTTCCAAACCTTTTTTTATATGTCACAAGGTAGTAGTCAATTTTAAACCTATACTCAATAAAGTTGGATTATTTACTTTTAAATATTGATTGAAGGCGTAATATAGATCATTCTCTAAATCATTACTTTCTCCATCATCCAGGACCGGAGAACCGGGAACCGCGGGTAATGATTTTGGTTCTGGTTCTTAAAATAGAAAACCGGGGAGTCTGATTCTTGACCGGTTCGGTCCTGTTTTAGACCCATTCCCACCCCTAAACGCGATAACTCAAACGTCCAACACTTAAGTGACACTTCCGTTAATTTTCACGGGTCTGCACATACAATATAAATTTAAACATGAGTGAACGAGAGTTTGCAAAAATATAGTGAATAGAGAGTTTATGCAAAAAAAAAATACAATTATAATAATACTTTTTGCAATTTTTCCTTTTTTTACAAGAGAGGCGTGAGCCCAATTCTACATACATTCAAAGCTAATACTGAAAAGCTACGAGAGGTGATACTTTGATTGAATTTTAAGTAACCAATAATATATATTATATCTGTTTAACTAGTGTCTATCATTCTTAAGATCACGTGCGAGTACTTATGATGAAATTTCTCAATATCCATTTAACTTTTTACCGGTACATAAATACATGTTACCAACAAATTACCTTAACTTGTAAGATGGAGGAGTTAAAGTTCATTACTTGAGTACACATGCTTACTACTTGACGGGACCTACTAAAATTGTTAGAGACCATATCGAAAAGATCTAGACTCATTCATCACTCGATAAACAAGCTTGGCTTCCATAAAAAACGTAATATAAAAATTTGTCTCTAAATTTACCTGTTAAGATGTGTCATCACAATGAAACTATATGCCCCCATAGGCCATATGAGTGCAAATTACGAAATATGCCATCAACTATTTGGTGCCCTTTGATTAAACAAGGGATAAGTTGTTGGATTGGAGGGATATGTTGCTTCTTTTAATTAAGATTAAAATGAAGCCTATGATCAATACCTTGATCAACACGCTTGTTTCTAGACCCTTCAACAGTCAACCCCCTACTACTCATATAAATATATATATTGCTCCGCTTGATCATGTATAAATTACCATCGAAACGAGCCGATATCATCAGATCACTAATTATAGCTCTCCATCAATCGATCTCTCTAATTTCTCAATTCGTGGATCATAAAAATGACAAGGTCTCCAAGTGAGCTTAGGTCGAAGAGAGTCACATGGAGTCCTGAGGAAGATCACAAGTTGATAGCTTATGTCTCAAGATATGGCCATTGGAATTGGAACTATGTGCCACAATTTGCTGGTATATATATATATATATATATTCATTAATTGAAACTAACAAACTCTATTAGTTCACTTATGTAATGTTCTATCTATGATTTTGTGCAGGTTTGTCGAGATCGGGGAAGAGTTGTAGACTTCGTTGGAAGAATTATCTGATGCCAAATCTCAAGCATGGAGACTTTAGTATCGCGGAAGAGGAAATCATAATCAATATGCAACGCGAGCTGGGAAATAAGTATAACATTTTCTTTTGCATATGTAATATAGTTGATTATGATGTGAGTTTGTGTTTTAATTATTATTGCCCATTAAAATTGCTCACGATGTGAATAATTGAGTAATTTTTATGAAACCATGTTTGTCTAATTAGACAAACACTTGAACTTTTGGTCTGAGGTTAGAGTTAACGCCTCAATAACGATACTGAACCCTTTTTACCTAGGAATATATCACCTAGCTTTGTGCTCAATCTCATTAACACATATCGGTTTGTACAAGGATGTATTTTATGATTGACAAAAATATTGAAGAAAGTATAATTTTTAGCATGTTTAGTTTAATATATATATGCATATAAACTTTACTTATTATGTATATTATCAATCATGATTCCTATATTATATTAATGATTATATCTCATACTTATTCTTGATTTTGCTTTCATAGATGGTCCGTGATTGCATCAAAACTGCCTGGAAGAACAGACAATGAAATAAAAAATTATTGGAATAGTCGATTGAGAAAGCAGAATCGTAAATCATCAGAATTAAGAGTCGAGACATTCAAGAATTCGCCAGAAAGTAGTCGATTGAGAAAGCAGAATCGTAAATTATCAGAATTAAGAGTCGAGACATTCAAGAATTCGCCAGAAAGTAATGATGATCACATCACATTTTCTTCTGACAAGACTTGTGAATCACCAAATTACTCTTTAGGGTCATTTTGGTTGGAAGAGATGATCCAAATGCCATATTTACCACAACTATCAAATCCGTCTTATGATTCATCGTCGAGCATCAATCAAGCTAAAAGTGATGCTAATAGTAACTTTACAGAAGTTGCAGGAATTGAAAATATCATCGATGACCCGTTTGAGCGGTTAATAGAGTTGGGGAGATCATGGGAGAAGCCATTTCAGTATGCTTCTTTGTTTGATGATAGTGATATTTTTCAATATTATTGATCATATTTGGGGTTATTTTTGAAGGAAAATTAATAGATCGAGAACTCATATATGTGTGTGTGTTATATCCACATCACAATGTATGTAAATGTATTAGATATGATGTTTAGGTTTTTCTTTTGTGTACACTAGAAATAATATAGGATTGTTGCTGTGTTACATAAATACTACCATATGTGTTTTATACATTTATTTTGTGTAGCTAATAATAAAATGTGAGAGGGTGAAGTGTCAGAGACTCTATCACTATACCAATATATATGTCACAACAGTGGTAGTGGCGTATATCTAAAATTGATACGTCATTGTAATTTCTTTTATGGCGACGTACGTACTAACTTGGCGCGTCTTTCATTATGAATATTACGACAACTCATCAAGTTTATACGTTGTTATTAATTTAAAAGCGACTGCAACATGAGTTGGAAAGTGAGTAAGAAATATATATATATAGAAAGGTATATAAGATTAAAATTAATGTATGAAAGACAAATTTATATCACAACTATATAATTTTTTCACATTGGTGTGTGTACAATCCCACACATATTTATAATTTGCATTTATGTGAATTGTTGATCATGATATGAGTTTTGTGTTTAGTCATTTTTTGTATGAGAATAGAAATGAAAAATGCTCTAATTTTTTTGAGTATTTGAAACTAAGTATTAGACTTGTTAAGTGTTCACATGGTAAGTTTAGGTCCCACGTCAGACAAATATGAATATAAAATAGTTAATATACACATTAGACTTAAAATCTAATAAATTAGTTTTTTGAGTCAAAAGTAAGTTTAAGTTTTCTTGTAACGCTCTCACCGAGAAGTGTTTAAATTATATATATGAGTGATTGTAAAACTAAAGCCTAATAAAAAAAATTTTGTTGAGCGAAATTGTAGGTTTATTGAGGATAACTAGCAAGAGGTACCAATAGGGGAACAAGAGCTTGATTTGTATCGGGTAATAAAATTACCAAATCACATTGAAATTGAAATTGAAAAGATAAGATAACCGATCTGTATTGAACCTTGAAGATGAAGATAATGACGCTCCTATTCAGTCTCGGTCCAAAATTTTGACCAAGACTTTGATGATTCATTGTCTTTGAGGACTTTTCTGAATTTGGACTTGGGAATGGCGTTGCAATGTGTTGATTGGACATGACCATGAACCTATTTATTAAGTTGAACTATCTTGTTCAAATGGGCAAGGAAAGGCCCAGCTGGTCTTGGCCCAAGAGGACGAGTAAAGGTGGGCCGAGGAGAGGGCCCACCAGAACTCTCCTCTTCAATTCGTCTCAGAACCTCGAGAGAGAGGCCATTGACTCGAGAGTCTTGGGAGACGCAAAGGCCATTGACTCGTGCGCCGTGGGAAATGCAGACGGCACCACCTCGAGCGCTTTGGGAGATGCAGACGGCGCCACCTCAAGCGCCTTGGAGGAAGCATACGGCGCTAACTAATTTTAGTTAGGGAATACACTTATATCAAGTTTAGTTTGAAATATCTATCAACTTTTCACACGCGCAATCGCACACACGCACTTATTAATCATAAACGATTTTGATGTCAATTAATTAATTGTTTTTCATACATGTTCTTATGAATGGTAATCAGTGACAGGTTTGATCAGTACAGGTTCATAGTCATAGAGTTGGGAAATTGTTGGAGAAGCCATGTCAATATGGTCCGTTGTTAATTTGATGCATTTGGCAAATATTGATCAAATTTTGAAGGAAAATGATCAGGTACTCATGATAAATAAATCCATGCTAGACACGTACAACAATTATGTATATATTATTGTACTAATGGTCACTGTTTCATATGTGATTTTTTTTGAGAAATTCATGTGATTTTTGTCATGTTATATAAATAAAATCACATATGTGAATTGTTTCGTGTGATAACCAAGTCCAATAATGTGTATATCTAGTAATGTAGATGGTAATTCATATTAATTTGGGTATTGTCATAAGTTATATTGAATTAATAAACCATATTATTAATGATATATAATTTTTTAAAATTTAGGCTTTCTAAAATTTCATATTTTATTCTAATTAAATTTAATCTTAAGCATATATTTTGTTTATTTAATGGCTCATTAGTTTCTAATTTTTTGCCCGAGTAATTCATTTTCTCTGCATGTGTAGGGTTTGAACTCAAGACCTTTGGTAAAGAAGCCCAAAAAAAATTATTTTAGAAAATACTGAAAATTAATGTATAAAAAAATTGACCATATAGTGTAAACACAAATGGGTTAACTTAAAAATTAATAGTTGAACATCTCATCTAAAGAGGAAGTTTTCACCAAATCATGTAATATTTTTTGTGACATCTTCAAGGTTATGGTAGATTGATAGGTCTTTAAGATGGTACCATACAGCTCTACTCTACATGGTATGAACAAAACGTAACATGAACATGCAAGTTCTCAAAGCTCACTAGGCACCAATTTGTAAACTATTACATATCACATCCATTTTAAGTCACACATGCAAATAACATTGTTGTCATTTTCACCACATAATGAAAACCAACAATGTTTTCCACTGAGCGGTCTGGCTAGCTCTGTCAAATACTACATGTCAACCAAAATTTCAGTCGGGTAAACCTATGTCAAGAAAGCAAGATGAACAAAATCCGCAACTCAACTAAAACAAACGAAGATTTGGTTTTCTCAACTCAGCCGTGATCTTACCATCTATTGAAGGACAGCCTTTTACTAATCAGAACAACAGATACAACGGGTAGAATGTATGGTTGACGACTTGTCATGTAGTAACAAACGAGTATGGCTGGCGTGGTGAAGCTGCCGGTATCAATCCCTCTTTTATTGTTTGAGCAGTGGAGGTGCCCACAACTTGACTTTCTTGTCAATGCCTGATGTGGCCAAAACATAGACTGAACCATCTCCTGTCAAATAAATTGCCATAGCTTTGTCAAATGATTTACACAAATGAAACTGGGAATAAATTGTCATAGCTTTGTCATACAATATTTGAAGATTAACTATTAAGAACAGTAAGCAATTGAAATAAAAATTAACTTTTTGCTAATTTTTTTAGAAGTTAACTTTTAATGAGTTGACCGAGTTTGAACAGTTTTGGCTGAGTTTTCCACTTCTCTTCTCGGGGAGGTCCAAAATCCCGAGTTCCATAACACTATATATCAACAAGGTAGTTAGATTGCAACAGGATCCTAATTTTGTGTAAAAATGGTTATGATCTGATGATAATTTTGTCGGAAAAAAACCCTAGATTTTTCTGGATGCTTGAATTCATCTGGGAATATAAAAGATAGACACCCACTCAGGTTCAAACTTGTAGACATGAACAGAATGTTACTGAAGTTGTAAGTTTTGCAAGAAAGGTGACTCACCTATCTGCATGGTCTTCGGTGTCCATGCGATCCCTGTGATATCACCTGCATGATACACTTGGGTTAATATGGTAATAAGAAACTCTTACTTGATGGTTATTTTGACACTATCACTGGTTAATATGGCAATATGAAGTTTGAGCTTTGCAATTGCAAACTGGGCGTGTAATGATAATTTCAAAGTACTGAAGGAAGAAAAAGAAAGACAGTTCAGAAGACTAATGTATACCTTCATGGGCTTTGTCAGCCGTGTCCAAAACCGTTCCAGTTTCAACACATAGCCACTGCAATGTTGAACCATTAGTTGCAGCCAATATCTTTCCATCAGGAGATACACTGAGGCGATCATAGTGCAAAGTAGTGCCATTTGAATCATGAAGTGGGATAGGGAACACTTTCAAAGTCTTTGGATCCTCATCAAGATGATACCGGACTTTAAGAGAAGGAGAAATTGTAGTCAGGCATAAAACTAATAATCAGCAAAACAGTAGCAAATGAAACTCTAGCAAGAACTAGAGGAAAAAAGTATAAGCTGCCTTATGATACCCTTTTTTGCATCCCAATTACGAATGGGGACAAGTGGGAAAACAGCACAATTTTCCAAAAGGCAAAACCATAGCCATAATAGAGTATACAAGAAAATGTATATGGTTAATGTTCATTTATAGTTGAATTGAACATGGAACTTACTAGTATACTTCACATAAATCCGAATAAATAATTTACAGCTATGTTGAGAAGAGATCTTTTATCACATACATTGAAACACGAGTTATTTCAAGTACTGCATGAAATTTAAGTAGCAAAATATTTTATCCTTTCAAAGAGGCAAATACACAACCACTCAACCTTGTACTGAACAAAGCTAGAGTTTTTTTTTGATCAGCGAACAAAGATAGAGTGGTTATTACACAACGGTTTTGTGACATACTAGTTTTCTTATGGGTGTGTTTGTTAGTTAAATACGAAAAAATAGAGAAGTTGCAAGGATATAACACGTGCAAGGCAAACCTTACCCAAGTTGAACAACAAAACTGCATACTGTACATACCATTGATATTCCAAATTCTCATTGAACCATCCTTGGATGCTGTGATGATTTGCTCTGAGTTCGGAGTAAAGCACAACCAAGTTACTGCACTCTGAACAAAAAGAAATGCAAATATGAGAAGCATATCCCAATTTTCATTCCATCGTGCTAGTGGAAGAACAGATACCGTGGAGTAAACATGAATGCATCTACATAAGTTAAAGGTGTTCGATAAAAATATGAGCAAATTTAAGAGTACTATTATTCCCTTTTCTTGCTATTTAGCAAAACGTTTTAATCTTCCACAGATGGTCGTCATGTACGCAGCCATCACGAGTGTGCTGAGGTTGTTTCCTAACTTGAATTTCTAACGTCGGTCACACAACGTAGGACCTTTACACCAAAGCTCACCCTCACGCACCCTTGGCAATACTTTTTTTTATAACATTAATACAAAAAAATTTCGGTGAAACGAACTTCATTAGTCTCCAATGTATCTGACGTATTTGATCTTCTAATATTGTATGCAATGCTAAGAAGACAATCAGGTGTTTAATATTAGCGTTATGAAACTATGCAACCTTGTGTCCTTTAAGCTGCATAGCTTTTGTAACCTCCTTGACTAAACCATCCTTTGTATAGACAACCTCCCACACCTGCCAAAAAAGAAACAGGTATTCATTAGCTTAGAGCACATCAAAACTTGATGTTTCAGCCTACACTGTATTATAAGTCAAAGCACACATGACACACCAGGTAGACTATTGTGTCTAGGAAATCCTTAAATGTCCAACAATGGAACTCTGGTTATATTTGAAGAAACAAAATGAAGGCCATAAGTTGGAAACAATTGTAGATGCCCGTTGAACAAAAACAATTTTGTTGGTTCGGTTGCAAGATAGAGATTATTCTTCGTCAATAGGAAAGGCAATAAGGTGAGCAAATTGCTTTTGATACTGTCCCCAACTTTTTTCATGGAAAATCTGAAGGCCTGTTATTGCTAAGCCTTGCATCATATATTTCCCTCATACAATTCTTTTGAGATTTAATAGAAATTGACAGCTAACTTATATGCCTTCAAATGGAATCCATATAAAACTTATGACGACTTTAACAAAATTAAAGAATCCCCATAAACATATATTACTACAAGCCATGGGACAAAAACTCACGTCTGTGAGGAAAAAATAGTACATTTTTTTTTTGATCGGAAGGAAAAAATAGCACATTATTGGTGCCAAAAAACTCAGCATTTCTTTGCAAAAAATCAAATTGTCTGCACTCTAGGCCAGATTCATAATAGAAATATAAGAGGCTTTCATTTACAGTTTACCTTTACATCTGCGGTAAAAGCTGCTGCAGCAATGAAACGCCCATTTGGTGATATAGTCGCCATGTTATTTTTCAGTTGATTTGTGTCAACATGCCCCAAAATCTTTCCGCTTTTTCCATGCCAAAGTGTGATATCAGTTCCTGGAAATGACAATACTCACACAACATGAAAAACAAACATCTTTGATAACAACAAACCAACGCATTGCAAATAGAGAGCACAAATAAAGGGAAACCAAAAAAAATACAAAGATAGTAATTATTGCTGTCGTTAAATAAACTACTTTAGAGTCTTTGGGTATGGAAATAAGACAAAGCGACTATATGACAAATATGAGGATTGCGGGAAAATATCTACTCTGGGTTAGACACAGTATCAGCAATCATTGAGCTAATATTACATTGAAGATATAGAGGAATGGGATGAAAACATTTTACTCCTCGTGTTTTCATTGAACAGCCACATGTTATAATTTACAAATGTACAACGCAAGTATATAGCACACTAAAATTGTGGGGAAGAGATCAGCAAATACCTTCAGAACAAGAGGCAATAACTGTACTCCCGTCAGCATTGCCATAAGTTGCTTTAGTTCCAGCTAGAGTCAAGATGTTGCGTTTCTCATGGACTTTTTGATGCTCCCATTTGAGTTCTGGGAGAGGAAGTTTTCCTTGCTGCTTAGCATCATCAGAAGATTTTCCTTTTTCTTCTCCATACATGTATAGAGAGCAACCAGACAGCATTTGTGAAGCAACAACTAACGAAGATTCGTTGTCAGCAAATGTGATGGCTACTGGATGAGCTCCAGCAGGCAAATTAATTCTCAGAAATCTGCAGAGGTGTCAGAAACACACAAGATAAGGATTAAAATATAGATAAAAGCAATGTGCAACACCAATATGAAGCCATATTCGATAACATGTCAAGTTCTTGAGGTTCATACTTGAAACTTTTACTTGTTGGATCATCCAACTTAAATACTCTGATAATTCCATCAGCACAAGCTGTCAGCAAGTACAAGAAAAAAACTGTAAGTATGAATACATCTTCCCTATAAACGATTCATGAAATGAGCAACAATCTAACTCACCATCTATATGAAAATTATGGGACTCATAATACATAATTGTCCAGCAAAATCATCAGTTGGAAAAACAAGAGTACCATCATTTAGTTTACTGTAAGGTAAAGACCAATATCTCTCTGTTGGTAGAATGCACTAAAATAGAGAAAAAAAAATATTTGAATTCCAGATAACACAACAAGGGGGAAATTTCAGCTGGTTAATTATTAAGAAATTCACTGAAAAACAATGAACTACATTCAATTTCATACATGAATTTGTAGCGTGTGTGGTGCACATGAGATGAGAAGAGTAGAATGGACAGAACCAAGTTTCAATAAGAAAAGGCATTATCAACATATGTAGCATATGATAACCTTCTTTTTATAGTACAATGCAACGGACTGCCCGAAAAAATACTAGATCACTGCCGAAAGATAAAGAATTGGTACCCTATATAACAAAATAAGATATGTTCAATGTCATAAAAGCAAACAAAAGTCCATTTTATAATGACATTAGTAATGAATTCTAAAACAACAACCAAAGAGATGTTATTTGTGGTCAACTTGTTATACAGTGCTTGGACTGCGTTTAAAGCATTCTAGAGCTATTACTGTTGAGTAGAACGGAAGATAGTAGGGAAAAAAACTCAGAAGATATGATCGGCAGTTCAAAGACAAGCTTTTTGTTTTATTTGATTAATGTTACTCCACTGATAGGCCTGGGATATAACTTTACACTGAATGACACTCAAACAGTGATGTCCATAACGACCATAAAACCACCTTTATGCATTACAATTTCCTTCAAAGTTCATAATTACTGAAAAGGGCATTTTTAATTGAAAACTCGTACCCCATTTGTGAGCTTCACGCAACACATATTAATATACAAACTATGTAGCTGTAGAATGACTACTCATTATCTCACCCGTTGCTAGGGTTCTCCCGCTAGAGGAGAAGCATAGTCCAGTTACAGCATCACTATGACCTTTCAAAGTATTCAAATCCAACGGATGGTGCTTTTTGTTTTGATCCTGCATTCACAACCAAAACATTCTCCTCAAAATTTGAAAAGGGAAAGCATCAAAGTACTAAAAACACCAGATTCATATAAATCACTTCTGAAATCTAGAAAATTTAATCTTTGTCACATTCTTAGCAACCCAACAGGTAATTAAGCAAGTCAAACTCAAAGTCAACGAATTCGCTCATCACAATCAATTCACCAATCACATTTCTCGACAAGCCAATAGCAACAATCAGCAGAAGAATGCCTAAATTTGACCTCATTTTCCGGCAAAACAAACGATTTACTTGGAAAATCAATCACCTTCTCAGAAGCATGATGAGAGTGGGTTTTTGGATGAGACTTCTTGGAAATTGATTGCTTGGAGGGCTTCTTGGAGGAATCGGAAAGGAGCTCGGGATTGACGACGGATTCGAGCTCAGATCTTCGCTTGCGGAAGTAGGATCCGAGGAAGAGGACAGCGATCAGAGCTCCGACGAGAACCGAGACCAACGTGATCGAGAGAACTGTATCCATTTCTCTGTATTCGCCGATCGGAACTGAGAAGAGTGAGGGTTTTGGTAGTGAACACGATGACGATGAAAATAAAATAATCGCTCAAAAAATGGAAATAAAATGCTACTCCATGTAAATATTGTCATAAATATCTTTTAAAATTAAAAAATACTATAATGTAATCAATGAAAATCTACTGATTTAATTTAATTTCGAAATTTAAACATCTAAAAACTCTTCAAATGAGTTTTATTTGTAGAATTTGTTTTCGTCATTTTCTTTTTAGATATTCCAGTTTATAACTTTACATTTTATCTCATAATTATATTCAAAAATTTCAGCAAACTCATTCACTACTAATGACTTTTCCAAATTATTGTTTATTTGAAAATAATCTTAAAAATTAAATAATATGTTAGTCCATCTGGAAACACCCAACTATTTTAGCATCACATTCGTGAGTTTTATGTTCGAAATCAAACATTTTTTACAAGTATGAAAATTCAAATGATTAAATAAGAGACTTGGAATAAATTTATGATAAAAACAAGTTGAAAAGTATAAATAATTACACCCAAATATGAGAAAGACACCTAACTATATCCATAAAAAAGTGGACATCTAACACACCGAAGTTTCAAAAACGGACAGATAGTAAGAATCGTTAACTATTTGAATGGAAAAAATTAATTTTTGAAGTACAAATACAAAAATACACTTGGTCTGACTTCAAATTTTCAAAACCATGTCCTTCGACCATCTCTTTCTCTCTCAATCCTCCACCCTCTCTCCTTCAACAACAACAGCTGAACCTCCCTCTTCAGCGTCTTCCTTTGTTGCACCAACACCGCATCGGAACACCCTCACGGCGATTTGGGTCGAATCGTCACTGGCGGATATGGGAAGTTGTTGAGCTCGGTGAGCATGCTCTAGACCCAAGAAAATCAAATGTTTTGGACCACCGCGCATGCGTGTTCCAGCGAGGTTCATTGCCAGCTCATGGACGCAGTTCATCCAGGGATGATGTCGATGAACAAGGTCAAGTTCGATACCAAGAACGAGTACGCTATGATATATAACTACAAGGTTCTTCAGGACGTCTTCAACAAGCTCTAAGATCACTAAAGTTCAAATTTAATCTAATTTCAATTCTTTGTTGATGAAATTTATGTATAAATATTTTGAACTAAATCATATTTCATATTCTGATTTAGAAATGGAACCTATAATAAAAATGGTAATTTTCTTAGATTGATGTTAAGATCTCCAAATTGGTCTGTATGTTGTGATTTGAGATTAGCAAGTTGGTGAATGTGTTGGGAAACGCGGGATCTCATACATAGCAGCGAAAGCAAAATACAAAAATTTAATAGTGTTCCTAGCAAGTATCTACTCCATGTTTAAGCTTAATCGATAAAATGGTTAGAAGCTCTTATTTACCTCTTGTAGATTCGGCTTTACACAACCTTTGAGAGTGCGCAGGTTCTTCATGAATCCGGGCTTGAACTCAAATCCTATTTGAGTGGCTTAAGTACCTCGTATCTACGAGGATCAAAGTCTGCGTAGTTCGCTTGCAGCGTCTCCATCGAGATGCGCTCTCTACTAGTATCCATACGAACAAGTCTTGATCGAAACTTGACGAAGATCAATCTACTAGAATTGATCTTATCAAATCAGATCTAATAGACTCTTCAACTAGATCTGGAGTTTTAGCAGAGTGACTAATGTTGTGAATATCGCATTAGGGTTTTAAGTGAACCGATGCAACATATATATAGGGTATCGGGTATAGGGATTTTATTCCCAATAAAATCCTACCTAATTATGAATTTTCCAATTCAAAATTTTCATAAAACTTGTGCTCTATAATTCTCTCTTTCCAATTCCGAATCATATTCGAAATACGAATCAGGAAAGGAAACAGTGCCATCTCCACGGACCCGCCACGGGACCGTAGCCGATTAGCCGCCCCATGGCCACGGATCCGTCACGGTGTCGTGGCCATCTCGTGGCCAATTGGCTTGGTCACGGACCGAGGCTCTTTTGGTTGTTCTGTGGTCAACTTTTTACACGGGGTCGTGGCTACTTGGGCACTCCGTGACCAACCATTGGTCACGGATCTGTGGCCCCTTGTGGTCACGTGTCCTTCTTCTTCACTTGAATTCTTAATAGGTTCGTAACCCATATTTCTTCGGGCT
>JAYMTP010001590.1:0-23316 GCA_036897365.1 Geranium brycei
ATGAACACACGAAAGGACTATACTACCCCTCGCCAAGTTAGTGAAATAGCGAAATGACCAAAAGAAATTCAAAAGTTTGACTTATTTAGACCTATATGCCACCGCGTCAATCTCAGCCATTGCTCATCTCATCTTGTGGCTGACGTTTATTTCTATTTTCCTATTTGAATCTATGGTTTCTATAGGAATATCTCCCCAATGTATATACATATTTTTACATTAATCATTCAAATTACATTCAGTTAATTTTTAGAATTATGTTATGTTATTAGGAAAAATCATTTATGATTATGATTTTATCTTAAAACCTCTACTTATTGTGGGGCAAGAATGGAGTATAGAGGTTTTGTTGGGGTAAAAAGTTAAGAACTCCAAAAGCTTCAAGAAAAATATAATAAATAAATAAAAACTGGTGTTTTGTGTTTCTCAATCAAGACCCTTCCTTTTTTCAACCCCAAGCCAGACCCAGAACCAGAGACTTCAACGAGAAGATCGAGAATTGGGAACCCAAACCCTAGGATTGATAAATCTGAGCTTCGATTTCAACCTCATATTGCATTGCATTTCAAAGATCCTCCATTCTCAATCTCATTCGTCCACAGAGGTAAGTTTTCCATTTTCTATTTCTGTTTCCTTTGTCTTTTAGCTTTCAGAATTGAAGATCATGGTTTCGTTTTCGATTAAATCTTGAAACCAGTTTTGATTCATGGTTTCTGGGTTATTGTTTTGTACATTGTAGCTTCCTGTTTTGTGTAATCAGTAGGTTTGTTTTCTAGGGTTTTTCCTATTCGTTGAAGGTACCGTGAGCTTAATTTCGTATTTGCATTCCTGTTATGGTCTGTTTGGGACCTGGGAAAATGTGGGAAAGGAATAGAAGTTGAAAAGTTTGAAGCTTTTTGACCCAGAAGACTATTTATTCTCCTACTGAACCTGATGAATACATTCACTGGCTTTTATTATGTTTTAGTCTGGGAGCGCGATTTGACATTTTGATTTTCCCTCTGTTTTCTTAGAAACCAAACAAGTGTTATGATGTGTGTGAGATTTTAAACTTATGGCGTGGGTGAATTGGTATTAGGATATGCACATCCTTTTCAAATTTATTGTTCCAGCTACTTCAATATTCAAAAGTCTTGCCAATTTCTCTTGTTGATTAACTATTGTGGAATTCCCTCTGTTGATTGACGGCAATGCAAGAAAAGTCGCATCATCACCATTGCCATGGTTATATGTGCATTCCCCGTGCTTGAGTGATGCATGCATAATACAATTGTACTGTTTTATTAGTATTTGAAGTTTAACATAATTCAGTATCAAAGTATCGTAATTCTCACTTCTTGAGTAAGTTGTTATTCTTAGAAAAGACTTGTCTTGTTATAGCGAATTTATGTTGTCATACTTATTTTTGTTTATATTTTCTGTCATATTAGGCGGGTACTGTCGTACTTAGTCGATGGCCAATTTCAGAGGGTCATCAAATGTAAGAAATATGTACTCGGGAAAGCATGCTTTACTTCCTCCAAAAAGTCCGTTTCCTAGTATTTCTCCACCGTATGCTGATTATGTCTCAAGCCTTCCAATTGGGTCCAAAGCCGTTCAGAAGCCTAGAGAGGGAAGTGCACAACACCAACGTACTTCCTCAGAGAGCTTTCTCATAGAAGAGCAACCATCTTGGCTCGATGATCTTCTCAATGAACCGGAGACACCTGTTCGACGGGGAGGTCACCGCCGCTCATCAAGTGACTCGTTTGCGTATGTAGATGCGGTAAATGCTTCCACTTTAGATTATGCAGCACAGGATGACTACAGGAACAGAAATATTTCATGGTCTCGAGAATTTGATCGCTACAAAGATGCTCAGCGCTCTTCCTTCTTCGGTGAAGCAAACTTGCTAAAACCAAAGAATGGGGTATGGGATTCATCTATGAATGCTAGGAGTCATCCGAGCAACTTGCCTTCTGCTAAAGATAATATGATTCTTCAAAGCACGGGATTGTTAGCCGCACAACGAGAGGCAGATGGGGTTCTGTCTACAGTCGGTGAAAAACCCGAACGCCATGAATCCAATTTACATGCAAAAACTTCATCTGAAATAAAGGATAGCTCTCACATTCAGTCACCTGTCTCAGACCCAGATACAAAACGTGCTAAGCAGTATGTTATCAATTCTATGCCTTTACTACCTGCATTCGTATATCCATTTCATATGCGGGCTGTGATATGCCAAACTAACATGTGGACTTTGATGTGTGTATTTGTGTATTTGTTTTGTTGCATATCTATAGCTTTGACACATTAATCAATCTGTTGAATAAACTAGCTACTCGATAGTCCAACCTGAACCGCTTCTCGTGCAGACAATTTGCTCAACGGTCACGCGTGCGGAAGCTTCAGTACATTGCTGAGCTGGAAAGGAACGTTCAAGCTTTACAGGTAAGCATCTGTGGAAGCATAATCAGTATGATTCTATCCTTGTTTTAATTCAATAAGACTGGATATATACTTTGGTAATGGTGTTAATTCTCTACATGCACAAACAGGCTGAAGGATCTAAGGTTTCTGCCGAGCTCGAATTTCTCAACCAGCAGAATCTTATTCTTAGCATGGAGAACAAGGCTCTGAAGCAACGTTTGGAAAGTTTAGCCCAGGAACAGATCATTAAATACTGTGAGCTTTCTCCGCTTTAATAATTATGCTTCGAAATTGAGTCATTTTCCCATTCTGCTTATATTGCTTCATTGCCTAATTTTTTGTAAAAAAATAAAGAACAGGTGTCATATTGAAGCTAGGTTAACGTTTTTAAATTCTGCATAACATAATTCAATGCAACATTGTACATAGATTTCTTGAGTTATGAAAGTATAGGTTTCCTGTTGGTTGTATTAGCTCTTCGAGTTTTTACGGTTTAGTTATGTTTTAAACAACCTGCATTGAAAATTGATATGTCAAAAGGAAGGCTGATATACTTATGAAATTGTTTTACTGAAAAAACTGATATATTATACACACATCTTCTCAGTGGAGCAAGAGGTATTGGAGAGAGAAATGGGAAGGCTACGAGCCTTGTATCAGAAGCAACAGCAACCACAGCAAAAATCACAATCACAACTATCGTCTTCTAGCCATCAACGCAGTAGGAGCAGTGACCTGGATTCTCAATTCGCAAACCTCACCTTGAAACACAAGGATGCCAATTCTGCTCGTGACCCTGTTAGCGGACCCCTCCGCATTTAGATTTATGATACAGCCGGAGCTGTGCCATGTCCCTCTTTTTCCTCCGGCCTATCACTTCTCTGACCACAATAGCTATTTTCCGTGCTCTGAAGGATGAAGAAAGACCTCTTCTAGTCGTGATGTGCCTCTCTTTGCCTGGTTTGTGCAATCGTAGTTTTAAACCGTTTCTTGCCCTTAAGTTAGTATCTTGTGCACCTGGTGGTCGCTGCCTGAAAAATTATGTTTCAGTTAATTGGCTCGCCGGAGGTGGTAAATTAAAACCTATCTATGTTCCACTCTCCTGTATGCTACTTTTTGTATTTTTCACCCCCATTGATAATTTTTACCACATTGAATCCCAAAAGCATGTCTTGTGGTGAAAATATGGTCTCCTGTATAATGTGCTGAAAAGGAAATGATGTTTCTTCATTTCTGTTGTAATCAGAACTTTAATAAAAGTTATATGCTTCTCTTACTCTTGTTGATTATGATCTCTGCTATGAATTTTACATCCAAATCAGTTTTTGTATCCATTTTGTCCAATTTTTTGACATCGTTGTCGGTTCTGGTTCTGATTGGAACTGATCCAAATTGGTAAAAGGTAAAATTATTATTACTAATCTTCCATAATCCATAGAATGCTTCAGAACAATAGCATGAGCAACAATGGTAATGTGAAAGCAACCAAAGAAGCCCTAACTGAGGTTCTGCAACCACTGCCGGGCAGCCCCGGGTACTTGTCCGGCGGCGGCATCACGCACTCGTCTCCGTTGAATGAAACCCTCCTCGGGAACGCCCATCCTTCCCGGAAACTGAAAATCCCATGATCTTTGCGAAACAACATCTCCGTTTGAACGATTCCCCCCCTCCCCGCTGTCAGCAACATATCATTATAATACTGTATCCCCCAGAACATTGCGGTGTCATCTGATGCAAAACACGCGTAAACTACATTATTCCCGAGAAAGATGGCAGAGACCTCATGTAATAAGCATGAGATCTGACGTAACATACACGTAAGCTACATCATTTCTGACATATACCTCACATAACAAGTACAAGATCTGGTGTAAACCACTCGTAAGCTACATCATTCCCGAGAAATATGACAACGACCTCATATAATAAATACGACTTTTGATGTAAAGCAGACGTAAACAAAAAAGGAGACAGAGACCTCATGTAATAAGTACGAGTTATCATGATATGCACTTACTGAAATGTCTGAGAATTTGGTGGTTGAAGCTGAAAACTCTGACTAGGGTTTTGACATTGGGGTGCTGCACCTCCAGGTTCCATTTCGAGTAGTTCATAACGTAGTTCAGGTTCTGGATCGTGATCTTCACACGCCAGTACTCTCTGTAGCTCTCTTTTACATGCCAATGAACGCGAATAGGGCACAAATGTGTTGAGCACATTACCAAAGGCTCTGGTTGCTCATAAGGGTTATGAGGTAGTTGCAGCACAGGTTGAGTCTCATCAGCCCTCAAGTTTCAGAAAAAGCAAAAGAAATTAGCAGCTCATATGAAGAAAATTATTCTAGAAGGGTTGAAACTTGTGTAAAATCCCACCTTTGTAAGGAGTAAATGTGCATTAGCCAACTACAACTTTTTTAGCACATGGAACTGTTAAAAACAAAGTAAAAAGACAAAAATACCCTAATCGGCTGGATACTTCGATTTTACTGTTATCTCATTTTATTCTATTTCGGAACAACGAGAAAAAAAATATAAAGATTGGTCATACTTTACACATTTGAGTCCAGGAAGGTCTTGGCAGCCACAGCTACATAGAGTACAAGGAACAATGGTGCTGCTGTAAAATGCAGTTAAAGAAACGCAGCATGTTGGAACAGACGATGCTCGATGCTGTGCATACATGCATGTCACGTTCCATGTCCCTACGCAAAAAGACCAAGTGTTGGTCAATTGTTCAAACAAGGTTATGTACTCAAAAGACCTGCAACCTCAACAATCTATGCAGTGAGTCTTCAAGAAGTCTCATTTTCAGTATCAGCACAAGGCAAAACATAAAAGGTCAACTCCATCGCCTATTAACCTCAAGAATCACAAATCTATGCAATGGCTTCTCAAGAAGTCTTATTTTTAATATCAGCACAAAACAAAACATAAAAGGTCAACTCCATCTCCTATTAACTGAAGAATCACATTACGGAAAAGAACCAAGTAAATCTAAGAGTTGGTATATTGTTTAAAGAAAGTTTTGTACTCAAAGGATCTGCAACCTCAAGAATCTCTGCAATGACTTCTCAAGAAGTCTCATTTTCAATATCATCAAAAGACAGAACATAAAATGTCAACTACATTGCATATTAAACAAAGGAAATGCATCACCAAGTACTTAACTATTTTGTGATATCAGTATAAACGGAACACAACATCAAATACTATAGAAATAGCGTATTTCAGCACTATATGTATAGATATAAAAATCCGACTTACTGAGAGCTTGTGTCCACCGGCGACCCCTATCAGCAGAGAACATGCTTGGCGGGTTCACAGGCAAAGCCTCCCCGCAGCTGTAACCAGGCAACCCAATATCAAAATTCCTCGCAGGAACTTTCATACGCAAAATTGAATTATTTCCATTTCCAACGCCAAACTGAAACGACGAAACGATCCCAGAAGGGTCTTGTGTCATGGAAGACAGAACCCCGCCCTTGCAGCAATTGGCGGCCTGCCTGGCATAAGGGGCTCCGGGCAAGAGATCTATGATCTCGGGTTTCGGGTTGCAGCAGTGAGGGAGCGGTACATGAAACTTGGAGCAGTTCCCTTGCATTGTGGTCTCCGCTCCAAGCATATGCCAGATCACCTCGTCGTGCGGCCATTCCCAGGTTAGCTTCCACCCGGGTGCCTCTATGTGCCGGTATAGCTGGTAGTTATAGATTGATACCACTGCCTGAAAATTACCAACCAACATTGAAATGGATCATGTCAATGCAGCAGTGACACAACTTAGGAACTTATTTGGAGAAAACTTGCACTGATATTGATATATGATGTATAAACAGAAAATAGAAATCCTGCAATTGAAAATTCTTGGCGAAACTCACACATTCTATCAATGTAACACAAGGTTCAACTTTTTACTGAAACAAAGACAACCCAAAGACTGAAGCTTGATGCAATTACTGAAACACTCAGTTCATCATGGCAAGGCTTTTATGATCATAAATGGTAAATGTACAAATGTAGTCATGAAATCTGTATATCTAAGTTTTAAGGGACCAAAACATAACTCAGTGACTAAATCGGAACAAAGTGAATACTTCGTAGACTAAATCAAAACACTCTCCATCAGAAACAAGCAATCTGCAGAGACTGGCCAAGGATAAACTTGATACCATGGCCAAAACCAATGTTCTAAAAAAACTCTAGGCACTAGTCGGGCGGAGAGGGTCTCCTGGGGACTAATCAGAAAATTAAAGTATTAATCGGGATTAACAGACAATTAATCGGACAAGGCAGGGATTTTTAGAACACAAACTTCATATCAAGGGTTTGATGATCACAAATTGACAATCTGAGCTTCAAATATAAGTACAAGGGTCTACTGAAACATGATTTATATGTTTTTATGGCTACAAGATGAGAGCTAATTTCATTAAACACACTCCTAATTTCCCATATAAATTCCCCAATCACTGACTGTATATAGAACAAGAGGAGAAATCAAATGAAACTAATAACAATTACCAAATAATAACTCACATCATAATCATGCCCTCGAGTTTGCAAAATATCCCATTTGATTGTGATGTTTCCATTAGGATCCATGGAATCAAACCCATCTGCATTTCAATCAAAATACCCAAAAAATTAAAATTAAAAACCCATTTCCATTCTAATCAATTACCCTAAAACACAGAATTGAAAACACAACAATAACTTACCAGATGGCGAAATGGAGCAAGCTAGAGATAATAAAACCAAAATCGAGACTAGACCAATTGATCTTTGATCAATAAACAGAAATGGGTTCATTTCAAAAACCAAAAAGTTTCAATCTTGTCCTCCAATTTGCTCAGAAATGGTGTTTGGATTGTGGGTTTACAGTAAAAAGACTACACAATCTGGTTTTTGGACTGTTACTCAGAGAGAAAATTGAAGAGAACAAATTAAAATGAATAAGAAAATAAATAAATAAATTGCGATAAATAGGAGATGAGAATTGAAATAGATTTTGCCAGATTTGGTGGCGATGTTTAGAATCTGTGAGAGGACTCATCTTCTTCGTCGCTCTCTGTTAAAAAACCTCCACGCGTTTTCGGCTACTTCAGTGCCGTTTGAGTCTCACTATTCAAATCCACTTCTCTTCCTCTTTTTTTGCTTGACTTTCAAGCTTTACTATGCTATTTGGATTGTCACATTGCAGACAGTATCATGATCAACACGACATATTAGTGCATGTTATGAAACAGGTCGGGTTTTGTGATCTCGTCCCCGCCCTGCCAGATTGTAGACAATGTTCTAAAAAACGTTAAGCGCTAGTTGGGCGGAATGGGCTTTATGAGGACTGATTGAAAATAAATTGATAATTAATTGAAAACTAATCTGGAATTAATCGGACAAGTTGGAGATTTTTAGAACACTGATTATAGATAATGGGTTACCATCAAGTTCAGGGCATATTGCCTTCCCGTATAGTGACATCGGAGTAAGTTCGAGGAGAGTTCTATGATATGGATTCCCGTCTTGTCGGATCGGGGATACTGACCCGTCGAGTTTGGAAATTTATGTCATCAGTGCACTATTATGATGCTAAAGAAAATATTTAAATAATTGTTTAATCATTTTTATTTAATTTTTAAATGTTTGAATTAGCTCATAAAGTTATTTTTATTATTTTAAAATCATAAACTACCAGTATATGTATAATAATTATTAGAATAACATTTGAATTTAGTGCATTTCATGGGAAGAAAAGGTGTGGAACAACAATTAATTGGGCTAAGAACAATTTATTAGTTAGATTAGCTTACCATTTTGGAAATTCAGTTCACAAAATAGAGTATTGCATATCTGAAAATCAGTGGAAATGAAACCAACAAAAAGGAAAGCTCAGATCATCAAAGTACTATATGAGCTTCACCAGCTCATCATCACTGTCTCAGTTCAATACACAATTGTGTTTTTGACAAACTCATCAACATGCACATGTAATTTTGAAATGCAAGAGAAATAATATGGATATAATCAGAAATCTTATTTACATTAATTAAGAGACTAAACTTTGACTTGGTAATATTAGTTTCCAACAACAGGCATGAAATGCAAAGCTAACAAGTTTCCATTCAAAAAAGCAAGGTCAGAGGGAGAAAGTTAGGGGACAAACTTTTTGTTTCCTGGGGATAGAATAGAGTGCCATTGAAGTCCTTTAATCTTCATACTCGGTTTCTTCATCGTTGTCTTCGTTGTTTTCCGCATATTTCCACCCATCCTCCACGTTGTCGCGGTCCTCCTCCGTCTCCTCGCTATCCTCTTGTTCGTACGCCTCTTCTTTGACAGGCCATGGCTTTTTCACGACGTTGACCATTGCAGGAGACGGGGTCGAGCCTTTGCGCGCAACTTTGGAAGGGGGCAATTTCGTGTTTGGTCTGGACTTGCTTTGCTTTTGACCTTTTCCGTTGGCACGTTTTCCAGCAGGAGCGTCTTGGTCACTGCCTTCGTCCATTTCATTATCAGCGTTCTCATCGGTTGTATGGCCGGGATGCTCTCTCCTTAGGTGGAGTTTAAGCTTGTATTCGTGAATGTAGGCCTTGTCACACCCATCGTAAGGGCAAGCGTAAGGGCGGTCAGAAGAGGCAGAGCCGTAAACATTAGCAGGAGGCTTGGTGACTTTCAATACTTTCTCTACCGGTGGAACATATTTTATCACTTCCACTGGCACACTCTGTAAAATCATTAAAAAGGGTTTTAATCACATTTAAAAGCAATATACAACGCTAGTGGCGAATACCCAATAAGTGATTGTCTACTGCTTAGAGTTTGAAGAAAATCCAATTTGGTCTTTATCCAACAAATGAACTCGTTACGGTTCCTTATCTAACACACTCAACTTTGAATTATTTTTTGATGAGCAACTCAACATTGAATTTTATCTACTACAATTAACATTCACTAGGGATCAACTGATTTCAGTTAGATTCTTCACTTGGAATAATGAAGGAGCATATCAAATACAGAATGATATACAATGAAGGAGAAATGGCACTAACCTTTTCATGGTGAGATGTGATATGATTCTTTAGTTTGTACTCATGCGCATATCTTTTTCCACAATCTGGATACGGGCAGGTATGGTAGTTTTCTTGAGAATGTGTTTTCATGTGTGACCTCAGGTTGAAGTCCAGAGAGAATGCCTGAAATTTTCAAATTTAATTTTCAATTACAACACAATTTTTTCATATGCACATGCTAATCGATACTACAGCCGACCTTAGCAAATTTATTTACTCCAAAACGTTAAATAAATGAAATAGATCACATCTATCAACTTGACATTCTAAAGAATAGGCACTAATCAGAATTCAGTCATTTGGAACCTAGCTAAAACCAAATGCATGTACCAACGGCTAGATGGGAAATTCTACTCTAATTGTCCATACCAAGATTTGAACTTAGGACCTCACATATGTTAAGTGGAGTCCTTGACACTTAGCCCAACTTGTATTAGTCCTTTTTCATAAGCACGTGCTAAACAAAACTACAGCTGGTCTCAGAAAATTTATCGTTAATAAATGCAATAGATCTGAGCTATACTCTAATTGTCCATACCAAGATTTGAACTTAGGACCTCACATATGTTAAGTGGACTCCTTGACACTTAGCCCAACTTGTATTAGTCCTTTTTCATAAGCACGTGCTAAACAAAACTACAGCCGGTCTCAGAAAATTTATCGTTAATAAATGCAATAGATCTGAGCTATAAACTTTCAATGTTCTAAATAATAGGTATTAATCAGAATTCAGTCATTCGGAACCTAGCTAATAACGAATGGATGTACCAAAACTGGTAGACATGGAAAATTTCCTTTGAGGGTCCGTTATTTTGAAGGAAATTTTCCTTCAGAAAATCATCTTCCATTGAAAACAAAATCCAGAGACAGATTAGATTGATCACCTTACCGCAGCCTTCATGGGGACATACAAATTGCCTCTCTCCTGTATGAATGAGAAAGTGTCTTTTCAACTTGGAACTGTCTAGAAATTTCTGCAACATAGACAGAATAAAACGAAATTATATACGGCACACAGAAATGCTCAGTAAAAAAATGTACGACGTGTAATCAGAACATAATTTGTCAAAGTTCAAGCGGGCAGGATCATCTCACATCTAATGCATGTAGGCTTGCACGATGAAACATAATACCTTTCCACAGCCTTCGTAGTGACAAATATATTGCCGCTCCCCGTGTATGTGAGAATGCTTTCTCAAAGCACCGGCATCAAAAAAAGTCTTCCCACAACCTTCATAGCTGCAAAGGAAAAGAACTTCAGTTGTTGGTTCCGGCTCTGGTTCTGGCGAATCGGGTTCTTTCGCCTTCTCTTTCAAGGCCTTCAAGGTATCCTCTATACAGAACAAAACAAAGGAGAGATCAGCCAAACACACGCGTAAACACAGTGGAAGAGGTATCTTAACTACGCGACCTCAAGAGGATTTGTTTCAAACTTCAAGTATCAAGATTATAAGTTGAAGTTCAAATTTCAGACAGAACATAAAAAAAGTGATGTACCTGTGACCCATTTCAGAAGCATGCACTTCCCACCAGTAGCTACAACATCTTGTGGAACCCTACAACGAATATCATTCCCTCATTATTGGAACCAATGAGCTATTAAACATAGAAGGATATCCAGATAAACTGAACCGTTCGTAACCCATTTAGGGAATGATATAAGATAAGTCACTCGATGAATCCACTTGGTGTTCATAATCATAGAAAGAAAAAAACCAATGATTGCAGATTTCCATGCCGAACCATTTCTACATCAGTTTCGCTCCACTAGTAATTTAAAGGTCAAATGTTCGTCTATCCTGCACGGTTAATTTTTTTGAATTGAATCCATACTCTTGTTTTACCATTTCAGCCCATGAACTTCAATAAATCTTGATTTCCCTCTCTAACCTAATATTTCTGGATAATCACCATACATTAGGAAGTTTGTCATGCCATCATTCTCACGATGCCAAAGAACAAAAAACATATTCAAATAGCATCATTTTGATTAACATGTCCAAAAATTGTTATTTCAAGACTATAAGGGAAAAACCAGAGTCTACATGAACAAAAATTAACAGTCTATATAAGAGAAACTATTTTGCCTTAATTTAGAGGAGACAAACATGTATGCAAGAGAAAATGATGTAAATTACACAGCCATCTCTCTCACACACAAAGGTGTAGAAATAACTATAAGCATGGAACAGAAAGATGCAGTTCAATTGCAATTACTCTTTCATTTCATCTTCCAAGCTCAATCACATCCACAAAGCCACAAATAAAACCAGAAAGATCACAAATTTCACAAAACACACAAGAAAAAACACGAACCCACTAAATTTGAGCAAGCAAAATCCTATTCTCCACAGGATCCAAACAACAGATACCAAATTTTCCTTCTTTGAGTCACACGTTCCTTCACTTTCTCAGCAACCAATCAAGATTTAGATGAAAACCCAGCCCCATCACAAACAATCAGCCAAACCATCGAGGAAGAAAGAACAAAAAAAATATTTTTTTCACAGAAATGAACACACTTCACATACCACTCTTTGAACCATTTCACAGCAGGAGCCTTGGACCTGAAAATTGGTCGCCTATCGAACAAATGGTGACTGTACGAACCCTCCATTACTATCTCTCTCGACCAGATCTCTGCAAATCCTCTAGAATTTTTAGGGTTTCGCCATTAGCGAGAAATGTAGAAGAAGAAAGGGCTCAACAAGAAAGTGAGGATCTGGTTTTTCGGTACCCGAAAAAAGGTTTGAACCAACTAAACCGGGTTGACCCGACTCTCACAATATAAAAGCTCGTGCAACCCGAAAGTGAACCCATAAATTTCTCCAGAACCAAACGCAAACGTACTGACAGTCACAACCCTAGCTAGCTTCGAGCCTCTCTCATCGGCGCCACCGTTTCTCCACCGTTCTCTCTCAAATCGTCGATAATCGTAAGTTCTGAATCTGTGATAGTCTGAGATTGTTCTTCGTTGATGTGTTGAAAACTGGAATAACACTGTTTTCAGATCAGGGACCGTTGATTTTTTACTATTTTGATGTATGGAATCGTTCTTGTTTGATGCTTTTGCTCTGTAATTGATTCTTCAGCTATGGTTGGCTTGATTATTGAATCTTAGTTCATTTTTGTTGTTGACTCTGGCGGTGCAGATGGCAGATAACAATCCTGAGAAGGACGAGGTGGCAGAGGTAGATTTCATGTCTACGGTTGCTTACATATTTTCTTGCTGTATTGTGGAACTTTAGTTCAAATTGTAGGTGTTTGTGGTTGCATGTCTGAATGTTTATATTTATATGTAGGGAGAGCACATGTCTTAGAGAGTACCTATCGTATATATTATTGCTTTCTAAGTTATTGATTCAGTGACTTTATGGTTATTTCTTTGTTGTATCGAGAAATTTTAGTTCAAATTATCAGTGTTTGTGGTTAATATATATGTTTTGGAAATTGTTTAATTACAGTGAGGGAAAAGAGTGTGTATTGTGTGCGTGTGTATATATATATATATATAATTACTTTCTAAGTAATTGATTCAGTGACTTGATGGTTGCTGTCAAGATACATTTTACTAATGTTGCACTTGCTCGAGACTTGAATTGGTAATTTTTGGTTTAGTAACCTTTTTTCATGTCATTGAAACATCATTGAGATGCCATCCCCCTCTGTAGATCAACCCTTAGTCCATCTATAGATGTTTATTTCCTTGTCGTATTGTTATAATTTTGGTTGTGTAACTGTATACACGCGGTAACTCAAGTACATACCTGGGAAATTAATTATTAGTTTTAGTGCGTTAAATGGGCTTATTTGGTTTTTATGTGTGCGTTTTATAAATAGTTGGTCAGCGGCTAGATGGTTGTTGTTGAAGGATTTATAGTTTAGTCCCTCGTAGTTTACTAATGTTTTTTGCTCAACAACACTAGTGATACTAATCCTTTGGTTTGGCAACTCTTTTCGATTTTACATCATGGACCGAAGCATCATTAGATGTCATCTACTTGCTACGTTCTCATCTAGATTAATCCTTTGTCCGTTAGCTGATTCGTTGCTTTATCTATCTTAATATGTTCTTTCCTTGCAGCTTGCCCCCTTCGATCCTACTAAGAAGAAAAAGAAGAAGAAGGTTGTTATTCAAGAGCCCGAGGAGTCACCTGTGGACAACTTGACCGAGAAAACCGAGAACTTGTCAGGTATCTAATACACACATGCCACAGCCGTATAATGTTTAAAGTTGTGTTTTTGTAGTTTTGTACACCAGGCCTTAGACTGAAAGATTGGTTCTCTATGGTTGCAGTTTCTGATGGGGTTGAAAGTACCTTTTCTGGTTTAAAAAAGAAGAAGAAGAAGCCGGTAGAAACCAGTATCTTGAATGAAGAAACTCCTGAAGACGGGGATGAATTGGACGGTACGAAGTTAAATTATGGAAGTATTTATCGAAATCTGTTCTATCCCTAACATCAACAACGTGAAATTTTTTTATTGATTTCAGAACACCTGGGAGAGGAGCAGGATGCAGAAGAAACTGCCCAGCATACTTATCCTTGGGACGGTACTACCCGTGACTATAAATATGAAGAGGTGTGTCCTTGATTTCAGAGTAACTAGAATTTTAGTTTTGACAAATTTCTAATTTGACAGTATATTATTGTCGGCATGTGTCAGTGCTTGGTCATGATAAGTGATCTTTTATTTGTTGTTTGGTAGCTTCTTGGTAGGGTGTTTAACATTCTCCGAGAAAACAATCCCGAACTTGCTGGAGATAGGCGGAGGACAGTTATGAGGCCCCCACAAGTTCTTCGTGAGGGAACTAAGAAAACTGTTTTCGTGAATTTCATGGATCTCTGCCGGACGTAAGTTCAGTATATAAATGTATATTTTGTTTTTAAGCATGGCATGCAAGACACCGACTTTTATGTAGCCCTCCTTTTGAATTATTGCATATTCTCCCACCGACTTTTTTTTGAAGCTTGTATACCTGTTACTCTGTCTGATAGGTCGGTCAATCCACGTGTCTCTGATCTAACATATTTCTGTTTTGAAATTATAATTCAGGATGCATCGTCAGCCAGATCATGTCATGGCGTTTTTGCTTGCTGAGTTGGGTACAAGTGGATCTCTTGATGGGCAGCAAAGATTGGTTGTGAAGGGGAGGTTTGCACCGAAAAATTTCGAGGGGATCCTGCGCCGTTATGTCAGTAAGTGCCTCTCCCCTTTTAACTAGCCGTTTCTTAGCCACTGGGAACATGAGATACTTGGATAGCATCTCTGTTAGTGTGGGCATATATCTTCTCAGCTCCTTAATCAAATACATTTATTTGTGACATTGACTTGTTATCATCTGATTCTTTTATTAGTAACGCAAAAATACAGATGTTGAACGTGAGATCTAGAATGAATAGGCATTTGTAGACTGGAAATATACCACATGCATACCATATGACGTCTTTTCAGTTTTGGTAAAACCCTATGTTCCCATTCGTGTTTTATGATTTTTTAGTGGTTCCTCCAAAACTTGTTCTTGAGTTCACATTCTGTGAACTGTAACTAAGGTAGTGGAGACATGTTATCTGGTAGTTTGAGTATGGCTGTTAATGTTGCTAATAAACAGAAGAAAATGGAACTACCCGGGATTTGGCTATAGTTCTTGCTTAATACATTTTCTGTGTTAGTGTTGCTAGTGCTGTCATTACTTTTATCAGATGTTGTATATAATCGGCGAATACTCGCTAATAACCGCTTAATGTTTCAGATGAGTATGTCATATGCCTCGGGTGCAAGAGTCCCGACACAATCCTATCAAAGGAGAATCGTCTCTTCTTCCTCAGATGTGAAAAGGTAAAATCAGTCGTCTCCGTCATATTAATCATCTAAATTCCCCTATTTTGCTCCGGAATCTCATTTCTCTCGATTACTTTCCTTGTAGTGTGGGTCTGGACGCTCGGTTGCTCCAATCAAAGCTGGTTTCGTTGCTCGTGTTGGTCGCAGGACCGCTGGATCTTGATTTTGCCGTTTCTCTGGTGTGCATCTCTACAGATTCCATAATAGAGAAAAGTTTACTGTTTCTGGAGAGTTGAGTTTGATATTATTGTCTGCTTAAATTGATGTTTATCAGAAGTTGTTTGTGTCATTTTGCACTAAAAATTATGTGTAGTACTCTTAAAACTCATAAACATAAGAACTTGGACGTTTTTTGGAGTGTGGGCCGATTGTAGTAAATGCTTCCCCTTTATTGATAGACATGAAACAGTCCGAACTGAATTAAGACTTCCTTTAGAACTGAGCTTGTTGGTTCAATTCAATTTAAAATCAAGAGAAAATGACAAAAATTTGTGGGAAACTATCATATATTTGTTAATGACAGAATGCTGTAAAATTTAATTTTTTTTAGTAGAAAATATGTATATTTGAATAAAAGTATAAACAAGTAACGTTGGACAATCCATGCACTCATAGACTAACTGTACATCACGAAGGCACCGGAACTCTGCAATAGCATGGAAGCGAGTAGGCCTCAAACCACTGCTGTACATGATAAGTTTTTAATTAACTCAAAATTAGTTTAACTAAATATTAAATTACAAAATTTCATCATCATACAAGCTTTAATTAAAATATTTTTTAAGAAATTTTTATATTTATTTTTGTATATAAAAAATAATTGTTAAATATATAACAATTTCGTTATTTTTGTAGAGATGCATTTAGAAAAACAAATTTCATACCTCTTTTTGCCATAGCCATACAAATCCGGTATCCCTTATTGGGATGGAGCGCGGTTCACAAAAGCTGGTCCGCTTTGAATTATCAATAAATAAGAGTTGGGCCCTTAAGTAGGCCTATCTAATGAAGCCCAATTATGTTCATAGACAAAATTGTATGAGCACCCATCATTAAAATTCTCGCTTAGACATTAATTAATTTCAGAATTTTAGTTAGGGATGAGCATATGGTTGAATATGAGTAATATTTGTAATCTCGTCTCTCTACCGATTAGATCAGCGGATACTGATTTTCATCGGTTACAGAATATTTTGCTTCCTCGAGACAGATTTTGTGATGTTCAATTCCACCCCAACCGAAGCGGGGAAATATGGGGTTCTATCAAGTTTGAGTATCAACAACTCTAAAGAATAATAAACTTAGTATAGTCTTGGTATGCCTATTTTTCACATTTTCATCTATGAAACTGCTTTCAAAAAATCATATCAAACTCATAATTGTTTTTTAAGACCATACCTATCAATAAAAGTTGGCATAAGTACTGGCAAGGAGCTCGCTCACCTTCTAACAGTAAGTCATCGGCTTGAAATTTGATACATTAATTAAATTAATTTTTTTTTGAATTATCAAAATTTAAACATAATTTATACACACAATTAAATACATAATTAATGATCTACCATGTCATTGCCATAAAGTTCAAAACTATTGATTCCAAGAATTCAAAGTTCACTTTAAAAACCGTAAAAAGAAATTGGCACCCAAAAATGAAGAACATGGATGGTGCAGTGCAGTTGAGCATGAGGTCTGTGATGAAGAGTCGTTTCAGTGGTGCATGAGACTTTCTAGATATGGGACTAAAGTACAATTGTACCATAGTAGAAGGGGCAATAAATGCAATGCTATTTTAAATAAAAGAGTTACTTTATTTCACTTTTTACCTTCCGCTTTATAATGGGGATTGAAATGTAAATATATTTCCTGGTCAAAGTGAAGTCATTGTTACAGCAGCTTTCTCTTCTTTCCTCAATGGTAAAAAACACCCACCTCTGTTCTTTTTTTTTTGTTCTCCAATTTTTACCATTTTATTGTTACGGTACATATAATAAGAGAGAAAAGTTAAAACGGTATAATTGTTGGAATTTGATTCAATCACAACCTGTGAGAATCAAATCATAGGTTTTGATTTGGTCCATATTTAAAAAAATAATAATATGGATTTTGTTTTGATTTATTTTATCTGGGGTTTATACATGTGCCAAATTAGGTTTGTATTTACATTTTAAAATAAGAATGAATCAAATAAAAAAAATTAAACATACAATGTCTATTATGGTTAAATAATAAATATATTAAAAGAATTACTTCTGCTTTCAAATATATTAATCTCTAACTTTACATGTCTCTAGAATAATATTTATTAAGATGTGAATATAACTGAAAAAGAGTCGAGTTTTTAAAGAGTCGTTCGAGCTCGATTTGCTAATTACTCAGTTAAGGTTTGTTAATAATCGAATTCGAGTTAAATTCGATTTTAAAATAGAATTGGACTTGTTTAAGAAATGAGCCAAAATTGAGTCGGCATTTTAAAACATGATACCTACTTTTTATATTTTATTAGGTTGAGGTTAAGCTTAAGGAGCTTAACCGGGTACAGATGCTATATTCGTGTACAAATATAAGAATATAGCGTGGTCATCCGATCTACAGATCTACGGTGCTCATTCAATGCCATTTTTTATGGCACGCATTGTAAATATTAGCATTTGGGGGCATAAAAAAAACATTAAATCAATGGAAGTGAGGGCAGTATAGTATTTTTGTATTATGAGGAAATAGATACGATTCTCAATCACTTGATTCTCGTTGATTACCAACACAAAATCCTCTTCTCTTTTTTTTCTTCTGATTTTCAAACCCTAATCTTAACTCTCTCACAGAATTGTCAATCATTGTTAACCATAATCACCCGACGGCACCTACTCCGACCTCTTCGCCACCGTCCACGACGGCCAGATCGATCCATTGGCCTACTACTCCGTGATTGGCTCGATCCAGGTCAAGCAGATCGACTATGAATGCAATGGAATCATGGAAATATGTGATGTTGTGGAAAATGGAATCATGACATTAACATTTTGAATCATGAGATTATGTGCAAATTCCATGATTCCATTCGCACGTAATCTCATGATTTCATTTTCATTCTTTAGTCGATTCAAATGAGTTCATAATTCCATTTTGTACATAATTACATAATTCCATGATTTCATTCTGACATTTTTATTGTTAGCATTCCACGTTTTCATCTTCACTTATTTCATTCATACCATGTTTCCATATGTACTTATTCTGTACTCATTGCCATGATACCATTGTTATTATTCCATGTTTTCATCTGTACTTATTTTCATGTTTCATTAAGTAGCAGAGTTTGAATTTGGACTCTTCTTCTTAATTTTTGGTAAGAATTTTCTTAATATTTATTTCAAATTCAAATTCCTAGAATCGTGCTAATTTATTTCTCAATTTCCTATTTTAATGCATATCATCGATTATCAGAATCAAACACAATAACCATCGTACTATTTTCATTGATTTAATTGATTTTTAATGAATGAAATCATAGAAGAATCTGGACCATTAATTGACTACATCCAATAGATGTAATTTATTCCTATATTTATACTTAATCAACCATTTGTACTGGGGTGCATCTCTAAGCTTAATTGCATAAGCATGAGCCGAGTTATTCTAAATTAAAGTTTTATATGACTCGTGTAACCTAAGATGCAAATAGACCAATATGTAATATAATTTACTGTGTAAATCATATTATTATACGGTGTAAAATTCTACCAACAAACAAAATCAACAAATTATGTCAGTAAAGTAAATAAGTGGGATAGATGAGGGCATAAAGGAAAAGTTAATGGGAACAGAAAGAAATGAGGATCAGCACTGAAAATGTTAATAGTCATAGCAAGTAGGTGTAGGGCAGTGGTAAAAAAGTAAATAGACAGTAAAGGGCACAATCTGAGGACTTGACAGACAAGTAAATAATTGTATAAGGACCTGACAGTGCTGTGGCTGTGGCTGTGCCACCGTCATTTTGGAAATTTGGTGTCAAATTATATATCAATAAAATTAAATTTTGAATTCAATTCAATAAAAATAAAAATAAATAAATAAATTGAAAAGGGCATGAGGGAACCAAACAAAAGAGGGGTGATGTATGAGCAGTAACTCCACTAGTGACCTGTACTGTGTTTGAATGTAGCACTCGCTACTTAAATTACTGTTTTACCCTTAAATTAATTTCGTATTTAAAAAGAATGTTTACAATCACGTGTATTTGTTACTGAATAATAAAATTTAAATTTTATGTACTTAGTAAATTAATTTTGTGTTCAAAAGAGTGTTTCCTATCCCACATGACTATATATTAAACACTAAAATTTTTTTATATACTTTTATAACATAATAAAAACATTAAGAAAATTTAAACATTCATGCTAAAGGGTGTTTTGAAATAAAAAAAAGAAGGTTGCAATGTTTTATTCTTATAAAATTCAATAAATTTTGGTGAAAATCATATTAAAAAAATATTTAGATGTTATGTAATCAGATTTGATGGTGGAAAGCAAAATCACAATAATCAATTTTTCCTATAAAAGTTATGGTCTATCATAATAAACACTTATTGTTATAAAAATAATATTGGTCAAAGAAATTTTTAAGGTTAAAAGACTTAAAAACCCCTGATGATCTGTTTCTACTTTGGAGAGATTTGGATAAGTGTTGATGTTGAATTAAATAGATTATTAAGAGGACGGAGATGAAGATGTGGGTTGGTTTTATTGCATATGATATAATTTAAATCAAACGATTATCTGTAAAGAAATAAAATATGTTTAAAGAAGGTGGGTCCAGGTGGACCTGCCTGGATGATTAGTGCTTCTTATTAAAAATAAACAAACAATTTGTTCTGCTAACTAAAAGAAAATGATTCGAGCACCCCCAAAAAATGGGCGCCTAACACCCGAATCATTAGAGGACAAAATTGTACTTTTCCAGCCATTTATTTAGATTCAAGATTGTACACCAAACTCAACAACTAGAGTACATACCATCGTTTTGGAAATTTGAAATTTAATTTGAATTTCACTGTCCCATTCACGAGGAGAAGGAAGCAATCTGGCAAGAAAAGACATTTGTGTCATTTTATACAATTATCAAATCTAATTGTGAAGGTGGAAAAATCATCCCATTGCATATCATTTTGAAATGATTAAAATTTAAGAATAATGATTCGGAGTCATAAATAAAATAGTGTATCACACGACAATAAAAAATAAGTTTCAATAATATGAAAATTCAAATGCACTTAACAAACAAAATATTTTGTTTCGACTATATCAACGAATTTTGACTGACTGAATTACAATTAATATAATTTTGATTATATCAATCATTAATTAAATTACAATTAATATACTTTTAAAGGGATACTCTAGCAGTTTGAGACTCACACTTTTTATTAAAATGTTGTGAATTCGAACTTTACTGGGAGTTACGTGGAAGGTTGAAAGGGTAGTTAGGGCTACGATGTAATTTTTTTAAAAAAATACAATTAATATAATTTGATTGAAGTTTTGTATAATATGTTATTGAGATTGGATGAAACTAAATAGGTGTAGAATTTTGACGTTGGGGCTTTGGATTGGATTGCAACTTTTGCCTTTTACTTTCATACTTTCAAACCCAATAACACCCAATATATTCTCTCTTTTTCATCTAGCAACCAATTGTATTTTGTTACATATGTGCATTGTGAGAGTGATGGAGACCAATTCAAGAGTGGATAGGTGCAGCAAATCAATCTATTGGGAAAGCATCCAATGATTCCACATTTTGGATACACACATATGGCCATTGGAGAAGATCAGGGGCAAAAGTGTCATTTCAAGGAGAGCATGAGTGCCCAAAGAGAAAAGGAACAAGATGGAGAGAGAGAGTGGGGTTGGGTGAGAAATGAGCTGTCCTAGTGCATTAGATGCTATATTATCTGATGCTTAACTGCACTGTCTAGCTGGTTGCTACCCCCAAATTACCAAAATGCCATTGTGCACCTCCCTTTTGTCCCTTCTCTCTCCTACCCAATTCCAAATTCTGTATAGAAATAAAGAAACCCTTTTAAAAACACACATTCCAGAGATGCTAATGAGTAATGATCAACCACACAAAGACACAGCTATGGCTAATTAGGGCTCTTTTTCAAAAAAAGAAAGAAAGAATGGGTATGGGAAGAGAAAGGGCAGAGGCAGGCTCGTGTTCATGTTCTGCAATAGTCTGGCCTCAACCTGCAGACCTGTAGCTCTCTCTCTCTCTCTCCCTCTGCAAAAAGACCACACTCTATTGTATTGTGTAAGAGAGAGGGGGTGGTTGGTTATGTGAGGGTAAACACTAGAATTGGTAAAAATGAATATTTTACTCTCTTTGGGACACTGTAAATTTTGTAAGGAAAGGATTTGAAAATCTTGGACTCCAAAAGAAAGAGAGAGAGACTTTGTTTGATCTGTTGGTACCATCCGGTTTGTAAGATAGGGGATGAAAGTCAATTTACATTTTAGTTAATAAAGTCTGATCAAATTGGCTGCTCACGTGGTGTAAAATCTCAATCTTTTATATTTGGTTATTTGTAACTCGTTTGTGATCTCAATTCATATTCAAGTAAATAAGTAAGTCTACATGTGGCCTCTTGATAGGGATGCCAAAAATTTTCAAATCCAACAAAGATTTGGTAAACCAAATTACTAAGACGGGATGAAAATCCTAAAACTGTTCCACATACACTGCAGAGAAGAAACATACCATGAATTTAGTGTTTTTAAAATTTTATAGGTGCTAGTCGGACGGAAATTAACATGAAATAAGTAGACTAGTTGTTTGAAATCGACAAAAATCTAGTATTCCTAATCCGATATAACGAGAATACTTAATCACACAATTCATCCCGAACCCATCCCTGATTTACTAGTATAATGTTGTAAAAATTTACAGCTTGTTTGATTAAGCCTCTATATTTCTCGATCAATCGTGCAATCCAATTTATGTTTTAATTGATCCCAACTTATTTTCGATTATTCTCTAAAATACTCTTTTTGGCCTACTAGCCTCTAGCGTTTTTTATGACTATTTCTGGATTGGTTTTGAAATGGGGAGGCACGAATATGGAAACAAAGAGAGGGCGTATTTTAGCCTTCCTTCCATGTTTACGAGACCCCACGAATGGGCTGTGACTGTGTGAGTTCTGCTGCTCCTAAGTCCTAAGGAGGCTTTCTTTGGCTTTGGCTTCACCTCTCACTTGTCTACTGTCAAAATACTCTCTCGTGACACCAATATAGTTCTCTCCCCTCTTTGAGACAACAGTCAACCAAACCCCACTTCTTGACTTAGTCTCACCATTTCCACACACACCCTCTCTCTCTCTCTCTAGAGATAGAGAAATGGGTCAAAATCGGACTCACTAGAAAAAAAAAAGAAGAAAAAAAATCGTAGTGGGGGTGGGGGAGAGAGAGCATCTTCTTCGTCCCGAGAAGCACAACACAGCCGCAACCCAACAATGGAACTTACAGATAAGCAGAGCCATCACCACCACCACCAACAACAACAGACCCAATCCTCTGCTTCGGTGGCCCCAACCTCCAGATCGGGACCATCGGTAAGGCCTGGAGGAGGAGCCTCCGGTGGTGGAAGTGGAGGTGGACACTTTGGTATGGGCTCTATCTCTATCCAACCTAACCTCTCCCACCACCGTCAACAACTAGCCTCCTCTCCTTCTCCCTCCACCAGCGCCTCCACCGCCCCGCTGCAGCTCGTCGACGCCTCCCTCGCCATCGCCACCAGGCCCGACCCATCTGCTAAAAAGGGCTCCGCCGCCGCCACAGCCATCGTCGCCGCCGTGAACTCTACGGCGGCGGTGGTGCCGGCGAAGAGGGCGACGAAGGACAGGCACACGAAGGTGGACGGCCGGGGGCGGCGGATCCGAATGCCGGCGACGTGCGCGGCTAGGGTTTTCCAGCTGACGAGGGAGTTGGGCCACAAGTCCGACGGCGAGA
>JAYMTP010001591.1:0-23314 GCA_036897365.1 Geranium brycei
GTCTAATTTCATTATAAATATTTATTAACAATTAAAAATATAATTAATTAAATATTAAATGGGCCGACTTGTGAGCCTATCAATTCCTAAAAAGCCAGACTTGAGCTCAACTCGTTTAATAAACGAGTCCAACTTCAAGCTCAAATTCAATTTGAACTCGATTACAACAAGTCGTACCAAATATTTAATGAATAAAATTCGAACAACTCGATAAAAACTCGACTCATTACAATCTTTTATAGATATTGAATCGAGCTCAACTTTGTAAAAGCTCACTTGAAAAAATAAATGATTGGTTTAAGTTTGAACAAGTTTATACTCTGAAACCACGTTTCGAGTTTGGCTGCATTGAAAAGTATGTAATTAGCTTTTGTTTTATATTTACTAAAATAATATTTTAATTATATTAAATAAATACTAAAAACGTTGATCATACTTACTTAGGCCAAACTTTTATTAAATAAAAAAGTAAAATTCTAAAATCCGAATCTTATTATAGGATCTAGCAGAAAGAGGCTGGACCAAAACGACGTCGTCCGTGCGAATACACGACGAATAGAAAACCAGAGAGGGGCCACGTGGCAATCAAGTACCCATTTGATGTCCATATGCGACGAATAATAGCCGTCAGATCGGTTTCATCCACGGAGAGCCGATGGTAATAACCAGGAAACGTAGAGGGCGTTTTCGACAATTCCGCAATCGAAATCGTGAAAATTTACACGAAACAGGCTCAGACTCACGCCTCATCTTCTCGTTTCTTCGATGGCACAAACACAGAGACCTGAAGCAAAACCCTAGAAATCCCCATTTTTCTCTTATAGAAATCAATACCCCAAACCAGAAAATCCATCGATCATCATATGCGTTTTGGGTTTTTCGTTCAGTGTTCGCATTTGTCTGTCCTTTGATTTGATTTTTTTCGTGTTTTCTTTGGTTTAGGTTTTTGCATTTTCAGGGAACGGAAGCGAGTGGAAGCGGATTTGTGTTTGGTTTCTGGGAATTCGATAGATTGGGTTTTATTTTTGAGGGTCGGTTGATTCGAGGCCTGAGATTTTCTCTAACAGTGGGTTCTGTGCTGTGAAATTAGGGCTTCGCGTGTACTCTTCTTGCCTGTGAAGAAGAGTGGACCTTTTGTTTTGGTGTCTGCGAGCTGCAAATATTATTGGTGAGTCACATTTGTTTTAGTATATTATCATGCGTTTGTTAGATTTTGGGCATTTTGGTGGATGAACCTGTCTTGGTAAATCTGGTGTGGATTTTTATAATGTGTTACAGTTTGCTAAAGGGTTTATGTTTGATTATGAGATATGTGTGAAATAGTTGATTATGGGGAACATTATCATCTTTGACATTTAATGGAATGCAAAAAAACAACATTTTGAGCATCTTACAGTAGTGTTTTCAGTGTAATATTCATCTCTTTAGTGAAAGTTTCAAGAGGAAAAGAAACAAAGTTTCAACAGCAATCAATGAAGTCTTGAGAAATCAACGTTGATGCCGAAATTTCTTGTCATGTGCTGCAAAATTAACCTTTTGGGCTATCGCAAGTCCCCTTTCAATTATGTTTCAGTCTCTGTATGGGCGTGACTTCCTTTTGTAATTACATATTCATGTTTGTGGATAATTATGGCTTAAGGTTGCGCCTTGGATTGGATGACTCTGTTCCTTTGAATATCATATGTATTTGTTTGGCTCTTTGAGTTAACTTTGCATTATCTCTTTGTGTATTAGATACATCTGTGGCTAGTTTCTCTGTAAAGTGCTGACAGTTGATTGAATGTTGTCATTTAACCAGGTTTGTAAAAGTGAGTTTTAGTTGGAAGATATGTCGTCATCACCATATCCAGTTCTTGACAATCGGCCAATTGATCACTGGAAGGTTACGGAGTTAAAAGAAGAGCTTAAGAAACGGAAATTGACAACTAAGGGTTTGAAGGATGATTTGATAAAACGTTTGGCAGAAGCGATTCACGTTGAAAATGAAAATAATGAAGCTCTTCTCGTTGAAAGGGCAAATGCTGAAGCTCTTCGCATTGAAAAAGAAAATGCAGAGAAGAATGTGAATAATGGTGTTGATGATGTTCCCCATTTTGTAGATGGAGTGGAACTTGCAGAGCCAGATAAAAGCCTTGGTGAAACAGCTATGAACATTGTGGATTCTGGTGTTACCCAAAATGATGAGGCAGATGATGGTGTGGTGATAGTGGGTACTGATTCTGCTAGGATTGAGGTGACGACTATTGTTGAAACTGTTACTACCACTGTCTCTGAGAGCGTTATATCTGAAGTAGCATTAAGTGAGCAAGATTTGCAGAACACAGAAACCCAAAAAGAGAATGGAAATTCCAAGCCTCAGGCAGAAAATGAGGACTTAAAGCCTCTGCTGGAGGATGAGGTTTTGAAGCCCGAGCCAGAGGACAAGGGTATAGAGTCTAAAGACAGTATGGCCATGTCAGAGACATCCCCTCCAAACAACCAGAACCAGGTATCAGAGGTCAGCCCCACTTTAGGGTCTCAAGTAAAATCTGATTCTATTTCTACTGATTCTATATCAATTAATGAAAAGGTTGAACTAAAGGATAATATAATTGCTGATAATGTTAAAATAGAACTAGATGTTGTTAAGCCAGAGATGGTGGAACCATCATCCAGTGACGTTAACCCAATTGGTGGCGAGTTGCATCCAATGGATGTTGAAGAGCCACAGGAGAACAAGACATCTGTTGAAGGAAAAAATGACGACAATGCTGCAAATACAGACATGGGCAAGAAAAATGATACTGTTGATGTAGGATACTCAGAAAAGTTGAACTTAGACAGAAGTTCTGGTGATGATTCCATGGAAGATGATTTGCCAGAGGCTAGGCAGGTTGACTCAAAGGATAATTCTGATAATGTGGTAGATATGGGTGAGAAAACTGAAGTTCCTTCAGCCAATGAGGAGGCTCCTGTTGATGTTGTGGGAGATGGTATATCTTTAAACAAGGAAATTCACGTCGATAGGTTGAATCATACTACTGCGACTCTTGTAAGTAAGGAAAATCCTATTCCCTTGCCTGCTGAGAAAAGGAAGCTAAATGGTAAGTGTGGAACTATCATTGCTTTTTCTATTCACTCTGTCATCATTCATCAGTTGTCATGGCTTATATATGTGAATAAGAACATCATTTATAAATCAGAAAGTGTTGTAACATTTGAACCTGACGGTTCTTGATGTTTCCATTAATTTAACGGTGTGAATGGCACCCTTGTTAGTCTTAATGGAAGTGTTAAGGTACTGCATTCCATCCAGGGATGGGCAAGTAAAACATGTTCAATTATTTTGCATGTTCATTTGTTCAAACATGTTCAAGTCTTTGGCTGGTGCTTGTTTGTGTCAATCGGAAAACTTGAGTGCAGCAGAATGAGGGTATAGTCATCAGTCAATAAGGTGATAAGAAATTGTAGTCTTATTTCTTATAGGTCATGCAATTTGGAGTAAGACCAATGAAAAGGACAAGGCACTTTCATATGTAACATGCAGACTGTTTGATGTGTTATCACCAGAGCAATCCTGTTATCTTTGGGTATATTAATTTGTGAAACGAGTCTAGTTAAATTTATTCCCTGTTTCCTGCAAAGAGCCATAAATTATTTGATACTACAATTTTGATTTTCTCATTGAATGTGTATTTTGATTGGTATGTTTCCAGAACATTAATCTTGCAGTTTGATTTGCTTTGGAATAATCTGGTTATTCTCATGTTTGTAATTTTGTCTAAGCGGATTTATTGACCTGATTAAATTTTCATCTCAGATCAAGCTGCAGTAGTGAGCACCGAGCCTCTGAAAAGGCAACGCAGGTGGAACACTCCAAGTGTTAAGGTCCCGGAATCACAAAGTCCTAATCTTACACCTACTACTACTCCTAAGAATGCATTTCAGCCTACTGCTTTGAAGCGCAACCACTCAATATCTGGCTCGAAAAGCAGCGAGGATCCACCTAAGGAGCGCATTGGTGAGTATTTACAGTTTAACTGGATTTTCAAGTGTAATGCAAATATTGAGAAAACGTCTAAGTTTGTTGTCTTTTGTCATGGCCTCTTGGCAGTTCCACCATCACAGAAACCTCCAACTAATTCCCTCAGAATTGATCATTTTCTCCGTCCTTTCACCTTGAAAGCCGTTCAAGAGCTTCTAGGAAAAACCGGGTCTGTCGCAAAATTTTGGATGGACCAGATCAAGACCCATTGCTTTGTCACTGTAAGTTTGCTGCTGTTGTCCTGTGAATTTCATTATTCAATAAGATTCCATGGACACGTTTTTTTATTGGGCAAACGGCTTTGCTAATGCAGTATTCGTCAGTTGAAGAGGCCACAGAGACCCGTAACGCCGTGTATAACCTCCAATGGCCTCCAAATGGAGGTCGTCTCCTAGTAGCCGAGTTTGTTGACCCTCAGGAAGTCACAACGCGACTGGACGCTCCTCAATCTCCTGCTGCCGCACCCGTCAATGCTCGTCCCGCTCCACTATCAGCCCCTCCCGCTGCACAGCCCGTGCCTTCTCCTCGCCAAACGGTTCCTAGGCATCAACAACCTCTTCCTCCACCACCGCCGCTACCCTCATCCAACCTGCCTCCTCCAAGAGAGCACCTTCCTCCTCCACCTCCGACCCCGGTTGACCCTCCTATTGTCACTCTAGACGATCTCTTCCGGAAAACCAGAGCGATCCCTCGAATCTACTACCTGCCTCTGTCCGAAGAGCAAGTCGCTGCGAAACTCGCAGCTCAGGGTAAAAAGCAGCAGGTGTAGTGTAGAGATCAGTTGCTGCCATTGGGATGTTCTCACATGAGTTGGGTCAGTATGTTGGAGAACAGCTGAATGTTGTTTGGGTTTTGGTTATTTTTGGATATTGCTTTGGCTGAGACTAGTTTTTATCTTGTTTTTAGTACACACTTCAGAACCTAAAGCTCTGTTTGATGAGATACTGATCAGCCATGTTTCCATCATTTCTTTGTTTATTGAACATGAACTCTGTATTCTCTTTAAATTACAAGTATGTGACTTAATTGGGATTTTCCTGAAGGTGGAGTTACATGTAGACTGGCCTAATTTTGTTGAGGCTCAATTCAGAAAAAAATGTTCGGCTTCAAATCGACGCCTGAAATAAAATCAAGCTTGAATTTTGCTTACCTTAATTTGAGAGGTTTATTTTTTGCTACATATTATTAGCAGTTAAAAATATATCTGAATTAAACATTAAATGGTCAGATTTGCAAGTTTGTCTAGAGTCTTGATAGGTTGAGTTTGACTTATTTATTGAACGAAGATTCGATTATACCGTCTAGTCCTAGTTATATGATTTGAGGAAATTAAAATTTCAAAATTGCCAATTTCCTTAATATATTGAATTAAATACAAACTTAATTTAAATCTAAAATTAGTTAAAAGAAATTATTTAAAAAAGACTTGTGGTCTCATATATATCTAATTCTAACCATACAAACAATGACAAACCAACTTCCATGTAGAATATATTTTACATATTTAAAGAAAAACAAAAACATGGTCCCATACAGTCCTTAATCAATAATAATCACAGCTCAAAGAAGAGTTACAGCCCAACTAATTCCATTACACTTCAATTATTTTCAATGTTCCTATTTGTGAAAGTTTCAATTAGCTGTTGCTTTGTCCTAATCATTCATTCTAATCATCTCACTTGTGCTGCAAGCAACAATATTATAGTATCATGATTAGTTTGTTTTATGCTTTTTTATTTTTTCCCAAGAGAAAGCAAGGAAACAAAATAAAGAAAAAAACTATAATAGTGTCCCATTTTGAACATGGTGTAAGAATTATTTCTCCCTCATCTTAGTTATCAATAGAAGAAATAGCAAAAGTAAAAATCACCTTTGACCAATTGTTTATTTTAATTTGTCATAATTAACTAAAAAATTCAATTCATCGATATAAATTGTTTTTATTATGTGCCTTAAGTAAATTATATGTAACACAGTTCATTTTTTGTTGGTAAAATTGCAAGAAGTCTCCATATAATTATTTGTTTTTGTAAAAACTCTCCATTCACTATATTTTTGCAAAAATTCTCCCTCAATCATGTTCAAATTTGCACGATTTGTGCAAATCCGTGAAAATTAACGGAAATGACACTTGAGTGTCGGACGTCTGAGTTAGCACATTTAAGGGTGGGCACGGGGTCTAGATCCGAATCAAACCAGTCAAAAATTGGATCGGACCAGACTCTCCGGTTCTCCATTTTAGGAACCAGAACTGAAACCATTACATGCGGTTCTTGATTCTATGGTCCCGGTTTCGGTTCCGGTTCGGTTTGGATTCGGTCTTCGATTCCGTTGCCAAAGTGCCCACCCCTAAGCACGTTTGAATTAAAACTTAAAAGACACTTTGATTAATTTTCATGGATTTGTATAGACAGTGTAAGAATAAACATGAGTAAGAGAGAGTTTTTGTAAAAATGAAATGAGTAAAAGAGAGTTCTTGCAAAAATACAGTGAAAAAAGAGTTTGTGAAAAAAAAACATAATTACATGGAGACTTTGCAATTTTCCTTTTTTGTTTGAAACCTACACCATTTTCCTATGCATGTATAAATCTCATCTCATCCCTCTCAACATGGATCGAACTCACACCTTCTCCACCGAGACTACATTGTTACACACAGATCTATCCATATTCGAGCAAGAAATATATATCAATAATCGCAAATATATTTTTAAAATTAAAATTCACTAAGAAATAACAAAAATCACATTACATACCAACTGTATAAGAATATAAGGAACTGGTATAGATTTGGTGTTTGATATATAATAAACAAGGTTCATTATTTTAATCATGAGACTAATTTAAAAAAATGATTTAAGCCAAGCCAAGCCAAGCCGTGAAAATGTCGGCTTTAAATTGTCGGTGGTGTTAAGTGTTAACATCTCAGTTGTTGGCTTCTACTGTGACCAGCCGGAGAGCTCTCTCTCTCTCTCTGAGATCGATTCCTCAGAGCTTCCAAGTTTCTCTCTCACACGCAGTCTCTGAAAGGAGAGGTCAGCTCCATTTCCTCTCTCTTTCTCTCTCGCTGCATTGATGAATATCATCTGTTTTGCTCGATTCAGCGGCTGCGATTTTGTCTGTTTCTGTTCGATTTTGGTTTCCGAATCTGATTATCAACTGATTTGCTCAATGCGTGCTGATTTGGTGTTCTGTTGAGCTTTTTTTTGAGTTTCACCTGTAATTCTATATAGCCAGTGATAGCTTTGGTTGTTTGGTTTAGTTGAGGCTCGATCTGCGAGACTGCGACTTCTCTTAATCCAATTGTTCTTGTTTTTGCTTGATTTGGCGTGTTTTCTGTTTGGTGGTGTTGGAATCGAGGTGATAATCTAGGAAATTGGTGGTTTTTGTAGTTTTTGCTCGAATTCTCTGGAATCTGGTTTTCTTTTTACCGTTGCCTTGAGAATGTGGTTGAGTGGAGTGGATTTGTAGGATGGTTGTGTTGATTTGGTAGATTTCTGAGGTATATGTGCATGGATTTAGTTGATTATTGGCTGATCTGCCTTTTGTGATGCTAAATTTATTGTTTTGTAGGAGGCATCAATGCTTTTGATTGTATATCTGAGGTAGATCTGGGTCTGGACTGATTTTCCTTGAAGGATCAAATATGGCTGCTACGATGGATTGGAGGTTTAATGGCAGCAGCAACGGCAGCAATAATTTCGTACTTTTCTTTCTCTATTTCCTTTTCTGGCATTTTACTATTTATTTACTGATCGATACTTAAAAGTCAAATTGCATACAGATTGTTATAGTGTACTAAACCCAACTATAATAACTGGATGAACATTTAATACCGTAACAACGAAGGTGTCAGTAACGGTACTTGATTTGTAGCATAATTACCAGGTTGTGTGTTGGGTTCTGATCCCGACAACTGCCGACTGGCATGATTAGACCATAAGCATTTTTCCTTAATCTTCTAGGATGGTGTGACTTGTGATTCAGCTTCTTAAAAATCTAATAAATCTCAAGAACTCTAACGGGTAGTATGATATGTGTTATTATCTTTGTGTCGATTCAACTTGCATGCATATTGGATCATTAATTTGTCGTTGTAGACTACTACTTATATTGTTCTGTAACTTTAGGGGGTGTTGATACTGGTTTCTGTATTCAAGTTTCTACAGCTGTAAGCATTCTGGAAGTTCTCTTATGGAAATGGAAACAAAATTTGCAGAATCATGGATTCTTTACTGCATATTTGTAGTAAAACTAGTAAAGATATTTTTCTAGTAACGGCTACGAGCAAGCCATATCCTTTGTTTTGAGGTCGTGATTTCACAGTCTGTATTGCCCAGCCGAACTTGACAGTGTGGCTAAAACACTTATGTTGAAGCAATCTAGGTTGCAAAAGATCTCGGTGATGCTAATTATTAGTTTCTGTACACGTAAAGATTATAACAAGTAAAAAACTCTTGGTGACACTTATTTTATGCACCATTAAAGTATTCTACAGATGAGATACTCCATCATCTAGTCAAATCCTAAATGCATTTTTGAATACAATTGAACTGACGATTGTACTTTACTGATTAATTTCCATACGTGTCTCTGCATATACACGCTTAAGACGTCTTTTGGCGAGTTTAATTAAAACTGTAAAATTTAATACAGATTATATGCATCATAGGCTTCATTCTTTGTCGTGGTCTTTCCCATTATGTTTGTTTGCATGGGGAGATCATTTAACATCTGATGGAATCTACCACTGAGCATTAGCTCAGGTGGCCCCAAGTCTCTTTTCTAAAGCTGAGATCTTTGGAGTCAAGCCCCCTATACTCCTCTTGTCCAACCTTTCTTCGTTGACAACTTACACATTGACGATTGAGGCATCGTGCCTTCCTAAATTTATTATTGTGTTGAGCTGAATCTATGAGTGTGCTTTTTAAAATATTTTCTATGATCCTTTAGCACCATCATCAATTATTCTTCTTCAGCAACTTATTTAGCATTAATTTCTTTGTTTTTGTTTTCATCATTGCAGGATGAAAATGTGGACACAAAGTTTCAAGATTCGGCGCCCCAAACTCCACACTCAGTTACGAAGATGGGTTTGAGGTAACTTCAAACTTTCACAAATTTTGATTGTTCATATATTCTAACAATAAGGCCTTCCTTGAATTTCAAGTTGGGATTGTGGAAGATTTACTCACCCCTTAGGTACAAAACTGATTGACCCAGAGTTTGCATGCAAATGCATGTGCTGATTTGCTGCCTTTATTTTTTTTAAAAACTGCTCTGTAGCTTGTTACCATTCCCAGTCTATGAATATGTTTCTGTTGAAATGTACCACAATGAAAAAAATGTGAATTTAATGATCACTTGATATACTAGTTGGGTCATCCACCTAACAGCTTAAGTTATCTGCAGTTTGTTTAGCACGGTATCAGGTCTTTTTTGGCATAGGGCGGCATGTGATCTGTCTGTTGTAAACCAAATAGATTTATCACTATGTTTTACGTCGCTATCTCATGTCCAGTTCAAGTACTTTTTCTAGAGCTAACTATAATCAGGCTTTATGTTTTTGCCTCAATTTATTTTTCCTTTTCCCTCCCCGATTTAGAAAATAATAAGGAATGTAATTACTAATTTTTGTCTTGTAAATTTCAAATTTCCTGCAGAGATCGTACTAGTAGCTTGGAGGATTCAGACGGGACGTTAGCAAGTGTTGCCCAATGCATTGAGCAACTGCGACAGAGTTTTTCCTCCGTTCAAGAGAAGGAACATTCCCTGATGCAATTGCATGAGCTTATTGATACACGTGAACATGCTTTCAGTGCTGTTGGATCTCACTCTCAGGCTGTTCCAGTACTCGTTTCTCTTCTCCGATCAGGATCGCTTGGAGTGAAGATTCAGGCTGCTGCTGTTCTAGGTTCTCTCTGCAAGGAGAATGAACTTAGAGTAAAAGTCCTACTCGGAGGATGCATTCCGCAGCTACTTGGTCTTCTCAAGTCCAGCTCAGCTGAAGGTCAAATTGCAGCTGCCAAGACTATTTATGCTGTTTCTCAGGGCGGTGCTAGGGATCACATTGGATCAAAAATCTTTTCCACTGAGGGAGTTGTGCCAGCGCTGTGGGGGCAACTAAAAAATGGGCGCAAATCTGGAAACCTGGTTGATAGCTTGTTAACTGGAGCATTGAAGAACCTATCCTACAGCACGGAGGGGTTTTGGTTTGCAACATTTCAAGCTGGTGGAGTTGATGTACTTGTTAAGTTGCTTACAACAGGACAATCGAGTACTCAAGCGAATGTGTGCTTTCTTCTTGCATGCATGATGATGGAGGATGCATCAGTTTGTTCTAAAGTATTGGCTGCCGAAGCTACAAAACATCTTCTAAAACTATTGGGATCTGGTAATGAAGCTTCTGTTAGAGCAGAGGCTGCAGGAACTCTCAAGTCTCTTTCTGCACAATCCAAAGAAGCTAGGCGCGAAATTGCTAATGCAAGTGGTATTCCTATATTGATTAATGCCACAATAGCTCCTTCAAAAGAATTCATGCAAGGTGAGGATGCCCAAGCACTGCAGGAGAATGCAATGTGTGCTCTTGCCAACATTTCCGGTGGCTTGTCATATGTGATATCAAGCCTGGGCCAAAGCCTTGAATCTTGCACTACATCTGCACAGACTGCTGATACACTAGGAGCTCTGGCTTCAGCTCTTATGATATATGATAATAATGCAGAATCTACGAGGGCATCAGATCCACTTGTTGTAGAACAGACTTTAATTAAGCAGTTCAAACCTCGCTTACCATTTTTGGTGCAAGAGCGAACTATTGAAGCTCTGGCTAGTTTGTATGGGAATGCCATACTATCAAAGAAACTTGGAAACTCTGACGCAAAACGCTTGCTGGTTGGGTTGATCACTATGGCTACCAACGAAGAAGTCCAGGACGAGCTTGTGAGAGCTCTTATGACACTGTGCAATAAAGAAAGCAGTTTATGGAGAGCGATTCAAGGTCGCGAGGGAGTTCAGCTTTTAATCTCTCTTCTTGGGCTTTCATCAGAACAACAACAAGAATGTGCAGTTGCATTGCTTTGCCTTCTAACTAATGAGAATGATGAAAGTAAATGGGCTATCACTGCTGCTGGTGGCATACCTCCACTTGTTCAAATTCTAGAGTCAGGGTCGGTTAAAGCTAAAGAGGATTCAGCTATGATTCTTAGGAACCTATGCAACCACAGTGAAGACATTCGTGAATGTGTAGAAAGCGCTGATGCTGTTCCTGCTTTATTATGGCTCTTAAAGAATGGAAGTGCAAATGGAAAAGAAATTGCAGCAAAGACATTGAACCATTTAATCCATAAATCTGACACCACAACCATTAGCCAGCTTACAGCACTATTAACCAGTGAACTACCTGAATCAAAAGTCAGTGTCTTGGATGCTCTTAAAAGTTTGCTATCGGTGGCCTCCCTCAGTGATATACTTCACGAAGGTAGTGCTGCAAATGATGCAATGGAGACAATGATCAAACTACTGGGCTCTACCAAAGAGGAAACTCAGGCCAAGTCTGCATCATCTCTAGCTGGAATTTTTACCGTCAGGAAAGACTTGCGTGAAAGTAGCATTGCCGTTAAAACTCTCTTGTCAGCCATGAAGCTGCTAAATGTGGAATCTGATAACATTTTAGCAGAATCCTCATGTTGCCTGGCTGCTATATTTCTTTCAATTAAAGAAAACAAGGATGTGGCTGCTGTTGCTAGAGATGCATTGTCTTCTTTAATTATGCTATCTAACTCTTCAATTCTGGAAGTTGCAGAACAGGCAACTTGTGCCCTGGCAAATCTTATTCTGGACATGGAAGTTTCAGAAAAAGTTGTTGCCGAAGAAATAATCATGCCTGCCACTAGGGTTTTGCGTGAAGGAACAGTATCTGGGAAGACCCTTGCAGCAGCAGCAATTTCCCGCCTGCTCTTGTCTCGCCAGGTTGATAATGATTTGATTGATTGCATAAATCGTGCTGGCAGTGTTCTCGCATTAGTCTCTTTTCTTGAATCCGCTGATAGTGGAACTATTGCCGCGACAGAGGCACTGAATGCTCTTGCTATTTTGTCAAGGTCAGGAGGAGCTAGCGGGCAAATGAAACCTGCTTGGTCTGTTCTAGCCGAATTTCCAAAAAGCATAATCCCAATAGTTTCATCGTTGGCTAATGAAACACCACCCTTGCAGGACAAGGCTATTGAAATATTGTCACGACTTTGCAGAGATCAGCCTACCTTCTTGGGAGAAGCAGTTGCTCGTGCCTCTGAATGCATCACATCAATTGCCAAGAGGTTGATCAACTCTACAAACCCAAATGTTAAGGTTGGGGGAGCTGCACTTCTCGTTTGCGCTGCAAAAGTTAATCACCAGAGAGTGGTTGAAGATCTTAATCAATCGAACTCGTGCACCCATCTTATTCAATCCCTTGTTGCAATGCTCAGTTCCACACTGTCTACAGATCTAGGAGACCAGACCAATGATGGCATGGAAGCCATTAGCATTGACAGACATGTTAAAGAAGAAACCAGTGATGATGATTCTGATACAGCCACATCTGTTATTTATGGAGTTAATTTAGCAACATGGTTACTCTGTGTTCTTGCAAGCCGTGATGCAAAAAGTAAACCTGTTATCATGGAGGCTGGAGCACTTGAAGTCCTCACCGAAAAAATTTCACATTCCATTTCATATGCTCAGGTTTTCATCTTTCTTATTCTGATTTTTTTTTATATTTATTAACTTTTGCATTTTGAAAAGATAATCATGTTTATAGTGCTTGACAAAATCTTAGATTAGGAGACTATTTTCCCAGTTCATCTGCTTACTCATCCATGCACTATCGAATATCATTTTATGCTCATTATTAAGTTTCTCCTTTGTTGATCAATAAAAAATAATTCAGCATACTCATTTTATAACTTAAATCATTTAATGATTTTTGTTAAATGTATAGATTGACGACAAAGAAGATAGCAGCAGATGGATTTGTGCTCTACTTCTTGCTATTTTGTTTCATGATAGGGACATTATACGAGAAAATGCAACCATGCAATCTATACCAGTACTTGCAAATCTATTGAAATCAGACAAGTCAGCAAACAGATATTTTGCTGCTCAGGCAATGGCAAGTCTTGTCTGTAATGGTAGCCGGGGAACCCTATTGGCCGTCGCAAATTCTGGGGCTGCAGGTGGGCTTATTTCCTTGCTCGGTTGCGCTGACGTTGATATACACGATCTTCTGGAATTATCAGAGGAGTTTGCTTTAGTACGTTATCCAGAGCAAGTTGCCCTCGAGAGGATGTTTAGAGTAGATGACATAAGGACCGGTGCAACTTCTCGTAAAGCAATACCTGCCCTAGTTGATCTACTAAAGCCGATTCCAGGTCGGCCAGGAGCTCCACTTTTGGCTCTCAGGCTTCTGACTCAACTTGCAACAGACTGTCAGTCAAATAAGATTGTTATGGTAGAATCAGGGGCTCTGGAAGCGTTGACTAAGTACCTTTCGCTTGGCCCACAAGATGCAACTGAGGAAGCTGCTACTGATCTATTGGGCATCCTGTTTAGTAGTGCAGAGATACGGAAACACGAAGCCTCATTTGGTGCAGTCAATCAACTTGTAGCAGTACTACGTTTAGGCGGAAGAGGTGCAAGGTACAGTGCTGCTAAAGCATTGGAGAGCCTATTTTCTGCTGATCACATAAAAAGCGCAGAATCTTCTCGACAAGCTATTCAACCCTTGGTGGAGCTTCTGAGTACTGGTTTTGAGAAGGAGCAGCATGCTTCTATTGCTGCACTGGTAAGGTTATTGAGTGAAAACCCTTCAAAAGCCCTTGTAGTTACAGACGTTGAAATGAACGCAGTTGAAGTCCTTTGCACGATCCTTTCGTCAAACTGTTCAGTGGATCTGAAAGGAGATGCTGCTGAGTTATGCTGTGTTCTCTTTGAGAATATCAGAATCAGATCCACCATGGCTGCTTCGCGCTGTGTTGAGCCTCTGGTGTCTCTTCTTGGAACTGAGTTCAGTCCTGCTCATCAATCAGTTGTCCGTGCTCTGGACAAACTTGTCGAGGACGGGGAACTAGCAGAGCTTGTTGCTGCACATGGGGCTGTTGTTCCTCTCGTCAGCCTTCTCTGTGGCCGGAACTACGTACTTCACGAGGCGACCTCCAGAGCTCTTGTGAAGTTGGGCAAAGACAGACCTGCCTGTAAACTGGAAATGGTTAAAGCAGGAGCAATCAAAAGTGTACTTGACATCCTTCACGAGGCACCCGATTTTCTCTGCACGGCTTTTGCAGAGTTGCTTCGTATATTGACGAATAATGCCAGTATCGCCAAGGGTCCGTCTGCTGCGAAAGTGGTGCAATCCCTTTTCCTCTTGTTATCAAGATCACAATTCGGGCCTGATGGGCAGCACAGTACATTACAGGTTCTTGTAAATATTTTAGAGCATCCACAGTGCCGTGCTGATTACACTCTCACGTCTCGCCAGGCTATTGAGCCTCTCATTCCGTTACTCGACTCTCCAGCTTCAGCAGTGAAACAGGTGGCTGCCGAGCTTCTCTCACACCTTCTCTTGGAAGAACATCTTCAGAAGGATCCAGTGACACAGCTGGCAATCGGTCCTCTCATACGGGTTCTTGGTTCTGGCATGTACATAGTACAGCAGAGAGCTGTAAAGGCTATGGTAAGTATTGCACTCACATGGCCGAACGAGATCGCGAAAGAGGGCGGTGTCACTGAACTGTCCAGAGTGATTCTTCAAGCTGACCCGTCACTTCCTCATGCCTTGTGGGAATTTGCCGCCTCTGTTCTAGCCAGTATTTTGCAATTTAGCTCTGAATATTATTTAGAAGTTCCAGTTGCTGTCCTGGTAAGGTTGCTTCGATCCGGCTTAGAGACCACAGTGGTTGGTGCGCTGAATGCTCTTCTGGTGCTGGAAAGCGACGATGCAACCAGTGCAGAAGCAATGGCCGAGAGTGGCGCCATAGAGGCTCTTTTGGGACTTCTCAGAGGCCACCAGTGTGAGGAAACCGCTGCAAGGCTTCTCGAAGTGTTGCTAAACAATGTGAAGATCAGAGAAACAAAAGCTACTAAATCTGCAATCTCACCATTATCAGAGTACCTCTTGGATCCACAGACCCAAAACCAGCAAGCGAGGTTGTTGGCAACTCTGTCTCTTGGCAATCTATTCCAAAACGAGGGTCTTGCTCGAACCGCTGATGCCACCAATGCTTGCCGCGCTCTAGTCAACATGCTGGAAGAGCAACCTACAGAGGAAATGAAAGTGGTTGCTATATGCACTTTACAAAACCTTGTCATGTACAGTCGAGCAAATAAAAGAGCGGTTGCTGAGGCTGGTGGTGTACAGGTTGTATTGGATCTGATCGGTTCGAGCGAGCTAGACACGTCCATGCAGGCTGCAATGTTTATTAAACTTCTATTCTCAAACAATGCCATTCAAGAATATGCTTCTAGCGAGACTGTCAGAGCTATAACTGGTAAGCTCTCGTTACTCAGTCATAATTTACAGATCCATGAAGCAAATAGTTATCTTTTTCATGCTAACTTGTAGCATATACACAACTTACACTTTCTTTTCATAGCAAAAACTCTTCTTATATTATTACAATTTTGCAGATAGTCTCTTTACACTATTTTTATTGCAAAAACTCTCTGTTAACTTGTAATTTTTTGCACCCTTAGTATATATCCATTAAAAGAGACGAAAATTTCAAAATATATTCAAAATTTCAAAAAACCCCCTCACAAATATATTCAAAATTGCAAAAATTCTCCCTGTACTATTGCGATTTTTCAAATAGTCTCCATATACTATATTGTTTTTGCAAAACCTCTGCTTGTACTAATGGACTTTTGAATATATTTTGAGCGGTAATTTCGGAATTTTGAATATATTTTGAGTTTTCCGTCTCTTTTAACAGATTTATACTAACGTTGCAAGAGTTACAAGTTAATAGAGAGTTTTTGCAATAAAAATAGCTTTGCAAAACTGTAACAATACAAGGAGAGTTTTTTCAATTACCCCTTATTTGTATTATACAGCCATGAATTTGCTGGCATAGGTTATTTTCAGTTCAAGGAAATAATGCTTCTGATTGTCAATAAATCGTTGTTTTGCAGCTGCTATTGAAAAGGATTTATGGGCTACTGGAACAGTGAACGAGGAGTATCTGAAAGCTCTGAACTCACTCTTCACTAACTTCCCACGCCTAAGAGCCACCGAGCCCGCAACACTCAGCATTCCCCATCTGGTTACATCTCTCAAGACGGGTTCTGAGGCAACACAAGAAGCTGCCTTGGATTCACTTTTTCTTCTCAGGCAAGCTTGGTCAGCATGCCCAGCTGAGGTTTCTAGAGCTCAGTCGGTCGCTGCTGCCGATGCCATTCCCTTGCTGCAATACTTGATCCAGTCTGGGCCGCCTCGTTTTCAGGAGAAGGCGGAGTTCTTGTTGCAGTGTTTGCCCGGGACGCTAGTGGCGATCATCAAGCGTGGCAACAACATGAAACAGTCTGTGGGAAACCCAAGTGTGTTTTGCAAACTTAGACTTGGCAACACTCCGCCTAGGCTAACCAAGGTAAAATTCTATATCTCTGATATTTTTCATTTCTGAATTATACTAATCATAGAGTTAGGTTAGTATTTACAGCTTTTTTCCGGATAGGGCTTGCCGATCAATTTTTTTATTGAGGACTATGAACTGGATGTGATAATGAATAGTACTGTTCGAAAAAAGTGTGAAAGAGTTACCTAGAATGCACATTAAAGGCCATCACATTCATTTAGGTTAAAGAAGCAAATAATTTGACATGTTGACACTCAATCCAAGTCTAAATTTGGATTTTGAAATAGAAATATTAGATTTAGGAAAAATGGCTAAAATCTGCTGTATACCATCACACTTTTGTAAGAGGTAGTAAAAAGGTGATCTGAATTTTCTTATAAAATAATTCAAAAAAAATATTTTTTAAGTTAAAAGTAATTTTACCAAAAGATTAAATTACAAAATTTGATTATACAAGTTTTAGTTAAAAAATATTTTCAGAAAAACTTTTAAAAATATTTATTTAAAATAAATAATTCTTAATGCTAAGGAAAATCTCGTCATTTGTGTACAAATACATACATTTCGCACAAAAAAACCAAAGTTCATGGCACCCTTTTGCATAAGTGTGATAGTATAAGAATTCCGTTGCCGGGACTTAAACCCGGGTCTCTCGGGTGAGAGCCGAGTATGCTGACCAGCTAGACTACAACGGATTATTTTATCTGTCCATTTGTGTTCTTGTTATTCAACTTCTGTTTCATAATGAGGCTATTGCAAAGATTATTATTTACTTTGACATTAGAAAATATCCATATATGAATGCTGTTTAGGAAAAAAGTGCTTCAGCTTTATAGCTAATTGATCATTGACAACTAGTATAGAGCTGAACCCAAGAATCCTGGATCCTAATCTTTCTTTTTGACTGCACTGATTTCGTATTCTTTTTCAGATCGTTTCGACTGGCCCTAATCCAGAATGGGATGAGAGCTTCTCTTGGTCCTTCGAGAGCCCTCCGAAAGGGCAGAAGCTCCATATCTCTTGCAAGAACAAGAGCAAAATGGGAAAGGCAAGTGAACCTGATGACATCGTCTTTTGCTACAGGTTTTTTTTATATCGTTTTCTTTGTCTAACTGTGCTAAACTTACTTTTCTGATGAAATGACAACAGAAATCATTTGGAAAAGTGACCATCCAGATTGACCGGGTAGTAATGCTGGGATCGGTCGCGGGGGAGTACACGCTGCTGCCCGAAAGCAAAAGCGGGCCTTCCCGGAACCTGGAAATAGAATTCCAGTGGTCAAACAAGTAAACACTCAATCCCTATACATCCACACTGCTATATACTTGTTTGAAGTGAGGAAGGAATTGATTTTTGTTCCTTTCGATCCCTTGGCTGTGCTCATAGTTTGTAGCTTGCATAGTCTGCATAGAGATTTCAAGTTTTGCAGTGGCTTCCAAAAACCTTGAGAAACAAGTTTTTTGTTTGTTTGTTTGTTTTTGTTGTTGTATTATATTGTAATATATATGTTGTTGCTTTTCGTAGATGAAAGCGTTTTGTGAGTGTAATATCAAGGAAAGTAGTAGTAGTCACTTGTGCTGTTGAGCTTGTAATGTTATGTTTTTTTTGTTGTGAAATAGAGTCGTTGAGTTTTTTTATCTGAATTGTCTGTGTTTGTTTCCGTAATTGTATTTCATAAACTGCACAACTTTTCTTGACTAGTTCTGGTTTTGGTCATCTCGCCATTACTTGGTTAAGTGGTGAATTGCTCGTTCTCATGCCTGTGGCCAGGGTTTGAGGCTCAACAACAGTGTAACAAGTATCCGATTTTTTTTAGTAAATGAGTCGGGTTTGGGTTTTCCCGATCCCCGCTCGAATTTTACGGATCGGGAATTTTTCCTAGGGCCGGAAAAATTGAAACAGAATGGAAGTAAAACAAAGCTTCTCTTTTTGTATATTCTTCTTACTCTGAAACAAAGTTTCCTAGGTGTTTGTGGTCTTTCTGATTCCGTTTATTTAATGAATCAATCTCGAGCAGCTCGAAAGATCTACAAGATCACCCTCTTCCTCCCAAAACACACACTTCCTAGGATATAGGCTCATTGGAAAAAGAGACAATTCATCTCCAATGACCTCTTCTTTCCTGATTAATATTCTTTAACAATCAAAGTTATTATATATTTGGATAATTTGTAGTTATGTACACCTAATCAACCACGTTTTACAGATCAACACATTCGACATTTTTTTATCTTGCCAACCACCTAAAAATCATATTCTTTTGCACATTAGTACACTGACACGATGCTCTAAATATATAAATATTGAGTTAACATCACAAAAGAAAATGTTGAATATACTGATGTGCAGAACGTGTTTGATTATCATATTACTACAAACAATCACAAAAAACCTTAAACACGTGTCTAAATATATATAGTCGTATATTGAACCATACCTGAGTAATAATGCCCTACTAACATGTACGTTTTCATATTAGACCATACCCGATTGACATTGCGTTACTCGAGTATGACCCAATATACCAGACTAATATGAAGAGCTACATATTAGTTGGGTATATTCGACTATACTCGACTGACATTGGTGCAATGTCACTCGAGTATATATGCTCATTACCGATTGAGAAGTGTCGAATGACAATATCAGTCAGGTACAATCATTTTTCTAGTGGTGATTCTTCCGTACATACCGCCTAAAACACGACCTTCGTTGAAGGTTTGTGTGCGATTGAATGGTCACGTACGACACAAGAATGGTGAGGTTGTGTTTTTTAAGGAAATCAGAAGAGACGTGAATTATTATCTTCCAAAATCTAGAATCTTTTACGTCCATGTGGAATATTATAATAATAATAATGGTAACTCTAAATTATCCCGATTTCTTCAGATCTTTGTTACTCCCTTTAGTCTTAGATAAACTTCTAGGTGTTTTTTGTTTTTTTATAAGGGCATTTGCTTAAGATTGCAGTAAAATATATTTGGAAATGTTGTAAATAATAGAATATATTGGAGAACAGAATCGTAGACCTGAATATTATTATTGATTGTTGTATCATACAACTATATATATATATATATATGACAAATCAGGTGAGAACTAATACATTTTGTGAGAACGTGAGAACTGACTTTGTACATTGAAAATAAGTGAATGTCCAATGAAAATGGTGATATTCAATGAAAGTGAATGACCATCAGAAATAGGTGAATGTCCAACGGAAAGACTTTGACCATTGAAAGTGAATGAATGTCCAACTGAATAAGTGATTGTCCAGTGGTTCTCATGTTCTCACACCACAATTGGTTCTCAGCCGAATGCTTCCCTATATATATATAGGCACATCAATATAAGAATGCTAAGGCTTTCAGGAATGAGTCTGCATCTCCATTTGTGGTCTTCTTACAGTTTTGGCTATATGATTTCTCCTTGTTACGAGCAAATGACCTTTCTACTAGTCGGACTCTTAAGTCATTTTTACAGTGGTCGGACTGTCTATACTAACTCTCAATGTCTTCGTACACTTTTATGCGCTTGTGCGGATTTTGTACTTCGTTTCCTTACTCATTGTTTACTAATAAAATTTCCCTTTGTTACTGATAAAAAAAATCATAATCATGAACCAAGTCTATAATTACAGTCATTCAGGGAGATGTAATAGTAATAATTCTGTACATGTACTACTGTTTTTTTTTAAAATTACACAAGTCTTATTTATCCATAGAACTCTTCACACCTTTTCAACGGGATTTGAATTCACTTCCCCTCTACAGACAATATGATGAGCCCAAACTCTTAATTTATAAACCACTCAACAAACTCTCACTGTACTGAAATTGCCTTAACGCAGCTGGCACGGTATAGTTTGGCAAATGTAGTATTTAAAATATTGCATTATGATTAGGAAAATGTAGTATTTTAAATATTACATTAATATAACATGGCATGAAATCAACAACTTGACTGTATATAACGTTTTTCTCTGTAATTAATAAGATTCACCTTATTTGTATAGATTCACTATCAAGAAATAAATGCCTTCACTCATTATGTCACAAGAAGTCAAATTGGAAGCTATGCCTCTTGCCACTCTTCGTGCAATAGGAATTGATCAGAATTGGGTTTTTTTCTTCATCCCATCTTCTCGGAGGGTAATCAAAGTGGTGCAAGCTATATATCTTTCACTCTTTTCATTATATTCAATTTTTTCACATCATGTTTATATCACTCTTGTAACTTTCATTTGATGATATTGATATATTTTGGCTCGTTTTTTGTTCTCTTTTTTGGGAGCTTCTTCTGTTTCATCAATAAAATCACCTTTTGCTGAGAAAAAACAATTATTAGATTATATTATGTAGAATATATTAGGGTTAACACCCATTAGGGTTTATAATATTTAGTTGAGTATTATAATTTTTAGAGTCTTTATAAATAGAGACTTTTGTATCCACATAACATCAATAATAATATTTCCCTATGGTATCAGACGTATAACCGATTCTAGGTTAAACCTCTAAGACATTTTCGTTTTACCTATTCGTTGATGATTTGTAATTCTGATGGGTGGGCAGGCCAATTCAATCATTTCCACAAATATTCATAAGTAACATAGGTTTATTGATCTCTAAACCTATTGTGCTTCCGCTACTCATCCACAATCAGCTAGCGTTGGAATTTTAATTCCTCACCCCTGGAATCCCTTGCTAAATGTTGTTGTTCGTCCACTTGAGTTTTTTTCTCTCCTGCTTTATCATGCTGCTGTTGTCAATGCCGACTCAGGGGGAATATTTCAACTCGACTTGGAAGTTCCACAGTTCAACACCCTCGTCGATCCAGATCAGTGCTGCACTCTACTTCATCATCGAAGCTCTTTGGATTGGGTCAGCCAAATCGAAGCTCAAAATCGATTGGGGCTCGTTCGTCCATCGCCCACCGTCCACTGTCCTACCTCCGGGAAGTTTTCGTGCGTCACCAGTCGTCACCGCTGACACGTCAGAGATTCGAAGATCCTTTTCGGTCGCTATGTGCCGCCACCAGACATCGATGGCTTCTGCTCCAATGACCATGTTTTGACTGTCTTGGTATTCTCTTTGTCTTACACCTCAAATTTTTTTTAGTTAAAATAATCTTTGAATTGTCGTATCTTCTTTGCCTCTTTTCATCCTGTTTGACATTCGTTTCAGACGGCGGCCATGGTCCACGTGTAAATCCCGTAATTCAGAAAGAATATCCCTTAATTTAGAGATCCCACGTGAGAGGATTGATAAGCATAAACGAAGTCCTTTTTAAGGACTCCAACTTATAAGGAGAGGAAGAATAATGAAACATAAGAAATCTTGGCACGATTGTGACATATCCTCCCTTATGCACTTTTCCTTGTTTATAGCCTTGCAAGTCACGAACTCTTGATCTCCAATCTTCCTATTTAAGCTCCAAATGTCCCTCCTTTTTGTAGCTACAATCAAATCATAGAGCCAGCAAAATCTGAACTACAGAGACCTTAATTGGTCAATACGAAGCAAATAAATACTTAAAATGTGAGGTTGAGCGGGATTAAACAGAAGCCGTTCGACCCCACATCAACGCCTTTCGGTGCATTTTTGTCCATCTTGAACTCTGTGGTCCAAGCTATAATAGCAGATGTTAGATGCAAAACCATGCTCGAGGAGAGAGAACGTGAGTATGTAAGGAAAGAAATGATTTGAAAGGCAAACTGCAACCAACGTAAAACATAGAAAGTAAAAAAATGCGCCTTATTTCAAACAGGGAATTGAATTGGAGCACGTGGCTTCCTCGTGCTTGGACTGTAGCTCGAAATTGATCCTAACACTTTGATTCCAGTAATCACTAGACATTTGAAGTAGCCACCTTTCGATCCTAATTAACATCAACTCCTTTGACTCAGATTGTGTCATGTCATTGAGTTTGATTCAGCTAGGATAATGGATTCCGACCAGGCTCTGGCCGGTGGGTGTAGAGAGGAATTGAAGGTCTAAAATGAATTTTCTCGGTTAAGGCCTCGAGAATGTTAGGGCCACTTATGCATTCACCGTGCCTGTGGTTGGGATTATCCATGTCATGGAGTATGAACACGGCATTGCGGAGAGGTTGATAACCTAAACGTCTCATGTAATTGAGCCCATATCATTTTATGACCTCCCAAAGCCTACATCTATTGTGTTTACAAGGTCAATAAAGTCGTCGAACTCATTTATGACACTATGCTCGAACAAGTCTCTCGCATCCACAATAAATGTTTCTATACTACCATCATCAACATCAAATTCTAAATCAGCATCGCCCATATCTTTAAATCAAATTGCGATGATGATTAGAGAAATGAAATGATATGAGTGAGTGAGAAGACTGAGGCTAGCTAGACCTCCATTAGGAATGGCATAAAAATCCAAATCCGACGGGGACTTGGAAGATTCAGTCCATTCGAGTTCGGATCGGGGCAACAATTTCGGGGAACGGGGCGGATAACGGAGCAAGAATTCAGGGATTTGGTCGGATTGAATAATCCCCACCCCGCTCCGATCCGATCCGAACCAATATATTTATAATTTATAAATAATTATATGACTTTTAATATTTTAAATAGCAAACTCATAACATATTTTCCATGTTTATTATTACTTATCATTTTGTCATTTTGAGTGACATTACATTCTAT
>JAYMTP010001592.1:0-23303 GCA_036897365.1 Geranium brycei
GAGATTTACACAAGTGGGGAGAATTATTCAATTCCGCTGCATCTAATTATTCCATTAGATTCGTTTTTCTCCCAACACACTGACTTCTCCACTAACCTCAGTGGCTCCATCCCAATACAATACAACACAACACAACACACTCTAGTTTCAACTCATGATTTGATGATTTTAAGGATCTTGTGGTGAGATAAGATGATCATGGTAATGATAAACTTGTAGGGAGGCTGAGGTGACCAAAACAAGAAATATTTTACCTAAGAACCCACCAAAGGCTGAGGTCGTTGGTTTCAATCATCCTGCCAACGATATTGCTGATAAAGAAAAATCTTACTCTAAGAACCCACCAAAGGTTGAGGTCACTGGTTTCAGTCCTCATTCTGACAATATTACTGTTAATGAAAATTTTACTCTTAGAACCCATCAAAAGGCTGAGGTGACTGTTTCCAGTCCCCGTGCTGGCAGTATTGCTGATACAGAAAAATGTTATTATTCTAAGAACCCAGTTTTGGTCAGAATAGCATTCCTGACCTTACTGAGGTCTCTTCCCTTGAGTGTCCTCCCAATGCCTTCACACATGGAGAATGAAGGAATCTGAGTCCCTGCAAGCCTCCTTGCAACCCACTCATGTGGAGGCACCATGTCATCATCACCACACTCCTGATCATCATCACCATGACCATAACCATCATGATCAACCCAATTAGACCCATTCTTTGGCCCATTTCCCCCATAAATCTCGGACCAATCTGGAATGCTCACAGGGGCTGAAGATTGATGCAGCCTTGTTGTTGGAGGTACAGCACTTGCTCTTGGGATCATCTTTGAAGCAGATTGGTGGTGCCATGAACCATCCTTGGCCTTGGCTTTGGTCTTGACCTTGACATTGACCTTGATCTTCTGAGTTGAAGAATCTGCAGCTTCTCTGTCCATAGCAAGAGACCAAATCTCTTCTTCATCAAACTCATGATCATCACCTCTCATCTTCATCATGCCATAGCCCCAATCTGCCATGCTTTGCTTGATTGCTACAAAGAAAAGTATTGGAAATAAAAAGTATCAGAAAGAAAAAGATGAGCAGCAACAAATGTCACTTCATTGAAAACAAAAAGAGGGTAACAAGAAAAAATTGATTTTTTTTATGTAGTGATGGTGTTGTGAGGCTCAATAATGTATGTAATAGTGCATTGCCAATGAGATAAAGCTTAGGTTTTCTCTTTTCTTTCACTTCAATGAAAAACAGAAAATAGGTAACAGGAAAAAATTGAATTTTTTGCTGTAGTGATGGTGTTTTGTGGCTCCAACCAATGGTGCTATAGTGCATTGCCAATGAAATATTCAAGCAGAGTTTTTTTTCCACTTCATTGAAAAATAAAAAGTGGGTAACAGAAAAAAAAATTGATTTTTTTATGTAATGGAGAAATAGTGCATTGCCAATGAGATCAAGCAGAGTTTTTTTTTCACTTCATTGAAAAATAAAAAGAGGGTAACAGAACAAATTTGAATTTGTATGCATATTGCCAATGAGATGAAGCAGAGTTTTATTTATTTTTCTTGGGAATCAAAAAGAGAAAGAGGATTGTAAGAGAATAATATCAGGAATCAACCTTGCCTTTGTTCCAATAGCCTCCAAAACCAGCAGTGATTTTCAGTGATTTTTCAAATTGGGCAAAATTTGCATTACCCCCAAAAACAAATTTCAAACAAGACAAATGAGGAGGAGAAGCTGTGAACCCTGAAAATACCAAATACCTCCAAATCCAAAAAAAAAGAAGACACAAATCTCAAAACCCTAATGACAACTGATACCCACTATACCAATTTGCTCAATCCAGCAACTTCAAAGAGGAAGACAGCAAAAAAACTGAGAAATTAGACCTGAAATGAGAAATTATAAGGAAAAAAAATGATGGGTTTTGGCAAGAAGCTCAGTTTCCACAATTGACCCTTTCTCTATCTCAGCAAAACCCTAAATGGGATTTGTTTTCTGAGGGAACATTCATGAGCAAAACCAGAAATCAGAGGGTATGATGAGCAGAGCATTTTTGCCAAGTAAAGTAAAAGGGAAGAGGGCAGTGGTGGTGAGAAGATGTCTAGATATGGGTGAGCTATAAGTAGTGGAAGTGAGTGAGTGAGTAAATTGAATTTTCTGGGTGTTTAGGTGTCTGTAAAGTTTGGATTTTTATTGGGCAGAGGTACTGAGAAGAGAGGTTTGTGTGCTGTAACTGTGGTGAGTGAGAGGCCTTGGAGGTGGAGCTCTCTGCTGAAATGAAACTGAGAGTCATGCAAGAAAATAAATAAACATTCAAGTGTATAAACTGCATAGAGATTTGTATTGGTGAGCATTTTATAACCGGAATTGGACCTGACCCGACCTACCGAACCGGACTAGACCAGTGTTTTAAAAAACGCTAGAGCTAGTCAGGGAAAATGAGCTTCTGGGAACTAATCAGATTGAAGGATTAGTCGATGATTCAATGGGGGACTAATTGATAATTAATCAGATACTAAACGGACAAATAGGAGATTTTTAGAACATTGCATTAGACATTGTTTAACCCATGCTTTTTTGAGTTGGTTACGAATTTATTAACGTCAACTCAGAGGGTTCCGATCTGGATTCCAATCAGTGCTCCAAAAAATTTCAACTTGTGCAATTAATTATGTGTTAATCTCTGATTAATCTTTGAGTCAACTAATTTCTAATTAGCCCTGACTAATTTTTAGAAGGTCCTATTTGCCTGACCAGTGTAGCGTTTTTCAGAACACTGATTCCGATTTGTCTACATAAAAAATCACGTGTACTCGGATAAACCGGTCAAATTTAGTACACGTGATGACATCTCCGTTGTTCATCTCACTCTCATATGATGTTCGGCACTGATTACTGATATGCAATGTAATGAAATGTGTTTTGAATATAGTAAAATGCAATGCAATATACTTCTCTTCTTATTTTGTGTAAATGAAATTGAACGTGTTGAATTGTCTTCATGAATAAGTAAAGTTATGGTCTAATATGAGTACATTTAAAACATTCAGCATGAGAACTGATATGAGAACCAATTCAAAAAATATCATCTAATATGAGTACAATTCAAAAAATCTAATATTTTTGTACCTGATATGAGAACCAATAGAACTAAACCGGAATCCAGACATGTTAGAGCCACATTTTCATATATTCATTGATTTCAATTTCAATTCTTATATATTAAAAACCGAACACTCTGTATCGATTCCAAAAAAACCGTGGCGGATTCAGGTACCCAGCCCATGCTCACTCATGGAGATTTGAGAATATTTCGTGGTGGTGGTTTGGTTTTGGGGTGTGTGATTTCAATTAAAGTGAGGCTCTCTTTACTTTCAGAGCTTTGCTCTCCTCCTGGGTTTTGGGGATCATATTGATTGCAGATTTGTACTGCAATTGGCTTTTGCATAGCCTGATTGAAGAGAGAGAGAGAGAGAGCAATTATGTGTCTGAAAGGGCATGCAGCTACTACTGCTATGGCCTATAGTGACAGGTCTTCTCTTCTCTACCAAATGAGAAATATGTAGGCACCTTTAATGGTGTGTGGTGTTGTGTTGTGTGGGTTAACTCTTTTGTGTCCTTGCTTCATCAAATCCATTACAATTGCATCTCAAGACCAAACCAGTTACAAGTGTAAAACGTATGACTATTTAAGGTTTATGTTGCAGCCAAAGGTTATTTAGTTGACTGATTAAGGATTGGGATCTTTGGTTGTCCATGTCGGGGAGAACCGGACATGATATTTTACCTATGTTTTGATCTATTGGAGATGATTTGAATCAAATCAGGATCCAATGAAATTAACCATGCAGTCTCATTAACAGGTTAATGAGTCGGGCTCTAGAGGCAAAGTGTCTTATCACCGAAAATCTTCACTAAGCCGACAAACCCAAATCAAATTAGTCGGATATATATTCAAATACCCTTAACATCGACGTTAGTCGGGTATGTGAAAATATAACCGAATGCCTCAAATCAAATAGTATGTTATTGACCAGCAACGATCATTTATTTGACCAAAAGACCATATATAACTGACTAACATAGGCTATATTAGTCGACTATGGGTGGACAAAAAGTTTATAATGAGTAAAACAAAGCAAGATTTCTGAGAAATCCTCTCGAAATTCTCTCATGTGTAAGAAAGCCTCCAGATGAATTTCATTTAATTGTTCAATTGTTGTTAATCCAGCCGATCTTCATTCATAAGAATTGGTGGTACAGTTGTAACTCCCGACGACGTTCATTTTATTGTTGAAGATTTACAAGTTTTTATCCTCTTTCGCAATTTATTTTTGAAGTGTTTAATTCTTTTTTATAGAATTAAAGTTGGTTAGATACATTTATATATATTGTGCAATGAAGCGTGTTAGATTCGTTAAATTGTGGTTTAGTAGTTATATATTTCTTATAGTTATGGATCGAAATTGGATGACTCTACCCGATAGAAGGTCTAACCAGTATATGCAAGGTACACAGTTCATACAATTTGCCACTAAGAATGTTGCAACACTCGGTTGAGACTAGTACTTGTGTTCGTGCACGCGTTGTTGCAAAGTGTCTCCTTAGACTACAGAAATAATTTTCCTACACTTAATGCATAATGACATATTATCGACGTACATTGCGTGGGTCCTCCATGGGAAGTTGAAAAACTTGTTTGTTTGTTCCGATCAGAAACAATTGCCGAGAACATTCGGGGGTTGGCATCCCATCCAGCTTTCCCCATGGTGTTTGGGAGCGGGTGCGTCAGGTGGAGGCTGGGCGATGGCAAACGAATCAGGTTCTGGGATAACTGCTGGCTAGGTGATTTCTGCCCCTGGACCAAATTGCAGAGATTGTACCGCTGCGTGAGTAATCCGGGCCACACAGTCAGAGATGCATGGGAGATGGGTGGTTGGTCGATTCCCACTCGTGGGATACTCACTTTGAGACCAGCATAGGAGCTTGCAGAGTTACCGACAGTCCTAGACACTAGCCGACCAATGGAGGATATGGAGGACTCCATTTTTTGGGTTCATGACGGGAGGGGCTAATCGGCAAGGAAGGGGTTTGCCATGTTGGCAGATGACCCCACGGTGGAGCCGGTGGACTGGACGACTAGACTTGAGAGCATGTCGGTTCCTCCGAACTTTAGGAGTTTCAGCTGGCTTGTTCTTCATGGTGGCTTACCGACGAGAGAAGTCATGACTTTCAGGGGGGCTCCCGATTGGTCACTAGTTCTGCCTCCTGTGCAGAGGGAGGTTGGAGACTTGCGAGCACCTCATGTTGACATGCAGGTGGGCACAGAGCTTTTGGCGGGAGATTTCAGATGGTGGGGTATGCCATACACCAGATCACAGACGGTCCACAAGCTCTTTATGGGTTGGACATCTATAGTCACGGAGAGAGGGGCGCGAAGAGCTTGGAGCAGGTTGATCACTTTGGGTTTCTAGTACATCTAGGTTACCAGAAACGGCAGAATTTTCAAGGAGGAGGTGAAGACCCCATGTGACACTCTCATATCGTTGCAGATGCTCTCCTACACGCTGATGCAGGCAGACAAGGGACACGGGATCCAGACTTGGACGGGGGAGCGCACGTTACCTAACTGGTGCTCAAACCCGATGGCAGTTTTGATATCACTTCTTTTTTAGGCTCTTGCCTCGTTTTGTATTTTCTTTTTCGGGTTTTATTTTCCCCGGACGTTTGTACTTGACTTTTTTCATTTATATATGCTTTCTTGCTGATAAAAAAAAATTGCCGAAACAGGATGTGGCTTCACGTAATCGAAATTTTGATGTAATAAAACTGTATTTTCCTATCTAATAAAATTTTGCCCATTTGTATGTGATCGACACAGTGTCGACGAATCACATAAATTCTTGTTGTTGATGATTTACTTTGATCGTTTGTTTGGTTCTACACTCAACTTTTCTCACCGTAACATAATCTTATATGTACTTTGTTAGAAGTCTGACGCACACATAATCCCAAGTTCACAATCCACATTTTTGCGGTCAAGTGTCGGTTCTATTTCCCATAATTGGCATAAATCGGTCTGCATGGCAGTTTGGAAATACAAAATCAAGGTTTCCATGCTTCCTGGTGTCGATTTCACTCCCGCTAGAATCAGATTCGACAATCTTGGTTCGGTTCCAACAATTCTGCCCGATTTCAATTAATCAAACTGTAAACAACCCTACCTGAAACAAACTAAGAAAAGCTAGTATTGATTATACATAATATAATACATCTCAAAAGCCAAAGCCTACACTCTTCTTTTAGTTCCAATTTTACCTTTTGGTTCCTTCTACACTAACCAGGTTGTGATGTGTAATTTATTTGAAACCATGATTGCTCGCAACCCAACCACCCACCAACCTATATTCTATGGAAATGTAGATATAGAGTTGTGGAGTCACCACCTAAATATAATATTGTACTCTGCTAGGGTTTTGTAGTAATGAATCACAAATGTACAATACACTGTCTTAACAAGGACTAAAGATCGCTTCCAGGTTCACTCGAGTAAGTATCATAAATATCATCGATCATATGATCCCAAGCAATAATATTGGTGGTTCCCGATATTGGTTAAAATAAAGATTATTATATTTCTTTATATGCATAAAAAGTGACTTAGTAATATTATATCAACAGTTTTAATATGTGATTTTGTAAATATGGGAGACGATGCAATGTAATTATTATTACAATGAGAAAATACATGTGCAAAAATAGCAATTATAATTGATATAAATAATTATAAAAATAGATATATGTTCGTCAATAATGTACTAACTACGTTCACGTGTTAAGGATAGAAATTTTTATTAAGAGAGTTCATAATCACCAACTAGGTTGATTAGTTTACACAATGTTGCAACTCGAATATGTATAGTCGGAACCTAATAGAAAAGGGAATACACGATGTTGGACATGTTTTTCATACAGATTCACCGAGATTATTAGTTACTACAGTGTGTCTTGTTATTTTGTCTTTGGTGAATTTGAGTATATATTTTTTATAAATACCACACTATTATAACCTAGCCGACGATTTCTTGATTGTGTGTCATTTTTCTCTCTGTTAAGTTATTCTCAACTTATTGTGAATACAGTATGCACAGATTATTCACGAAACATGTAAGCTTTTCGTGCTCATTTGACAGTTTTTCTTTGTTTTTGCGCTCATCTTTCTGGTTATAACACATGATATCACAAATAAACAGGCAACCCAAATTAAACTCGGACCAAAATACTAAAACCGAATTTATCATACAGTTTAGTCTATTTATCTTATCTACACCCAACGTCTTAAACACACAGTCCATCGAGGATTCAGAATCTATTATCGCTTAGAGTGGATGTTAAAACAAAAAAAAAACATTCAAGTTTTAATGTCAAAAACTTGAAGGTGTAATATATGAAGTACTGTTGGAATGAAAATGGTGCCACCATTAGCAGGAACATATAAGAAATGAGGAGAGAATTGAATCCATGTGTTGTTGGGTCTGTACCAAACCAAACATGAATGAATGATGTATAAGTTGAAAAGGTATGGGCAGAGAGTCCCATCCCAGGGGCCACCCTAGGACACTGAACACATAATAATTGCTAAATTAATTTTTATAGATATCTGCATTTATTCCACATAAAATCAATCAATAAATTTCCCTACCAAATGTTTTGAGTTCATGGCATACATATTTATTACTTCAGATATAAATATATACACAATTTATTTGATAGATTATATACTAGAATTATAACTCGCTACAAATGATCCTTATAGTGTAAATTAAAAATTATTTATTTAATAAAATAAATAGGCAAGATCATCAAATCAGTTAAGTGAACCTACATATAATTTATATGAAAATAAAACTCATTTAAATTAAGTTGTGATGCATGGAAAGGTCTCTTAAAAAAATATTTTATTTGCTTTTAGAAAACACGTTTTTTCATGTAATTATTAATATTTTATCAACTTCTTTAAAGCATGTGGCTAATGTGGTACGACCCGAAAGCTCTAAATCATAGAAACTCCATTTCGTTTGACATTGATAAATTGTTTGAACATACCTACATTTGTATAAGATCAACTATTTTTTGCAAGACGTCAATCTTTAATTGTGAAAATCAACTATTTCTTGTACAATTACAACATTTCATTGATCCTCTTTATTGTAAATGTCAATTATTAAAAGTCCAATTTTTCTAATTAATAGACATGTAAACTCAAAAAAAAATGTTAGACCCACAATTGTTCAAGATTAACTAATGGAAAAAAAACATCCAATTGATCAATTCCACCAAAACCTCACATCATAAAGAGATTAAAAGTAATTAATTAGTAAAATTTGTAGCTCCATTTTTGGGAGGGAGTCAAAATCTCATAAAGTGATGATCACTTGTGTTAGATCTCAAAAAGTACTAACAAATTTCAATAGAGGGTTTGGTCAATCAAATAGATTGATGATAAATATATTGGAGCAATCAATATCAATTGGGTAAATGTCAAGAAGCCAAACAAACTTGGCCAAAGCATAGATGGGATTGGGAATTTTCATGTCAGATATTGATGCTATGTAATGATTTTAAATGGAATCCTAGTAAGTGACTTTGATTTCAGTGGAGTGAGGTCAAATCAATTTAAAATACATTTTCATGTGTATTTTTTTATAATGTTTTTATGGTAATGATACTTTAGAGCATATTCAATGTGACTCCTTACTTACATAATTTTTATAGAATTTCTCATATTTCTTTTTTCTCTTTTCTTCTGTCTCTCCTAAAAATCTTATACCCTAATCTCAATACAAGTGTAGGAAACAACTATGGAGCTGCTAGAGAGTTGGATAATATAATAATATTCATAATATGGGTTCTAAAATATATTTTTAGATATATTTCATGACCGAGCCGGCTCATTGAGATTTTCCATACCTAGACGAAACAAAAATGGAAATAGAGTATATAAGAAGATATTGACAATGAAAATACATAATGTTGGAATACATCTTGAATTGATTTTGAGCTCAAAATGTCTAATGTTCGAGCTTTAGTTATCTGATGTGAACCTAATTTTAGGCTTTTTGTGAGGATAGATTATTTTTTTCATAAATGTTTGAATGTACGAATATAAAAATATATTCTAAAAAATATTAGGTGCTAGTCAAGCATGGAAAGTTTTAAGAGACTAATATGAAATTGACGGAAATAACTAATTAATTAAGATTAATCAAACCCTAATCAAAAGATTAATCGAACAATAATCAAACTAGTAGAAAATTCTAAAACATTAATAAATAGTATCAATGTATAATTACGATTTCGATTATGTTTGTTTAATCAACTTTTTATGACACAAAACCTACCATTAATTACTATTAATAATCACATTTGTGTTTGTCGAGTGTTGGTTGCATGAATGCGAGCAAAAGATAGAAGCACTCTGGGAGGCTAAAAATGCAAAAGATAAGAGCACCCAAGTTTTGGGACCCTTCCTAGATTGTGCCTGATTCATGATGTGAACATAAACCTGAAACCCACCCAAAAAAAACTCAAAAAAGTCCTATGAATCATAGACTGGAAAGAAATTAGTTTGTGTGGCCTTCACTTGTCACATTTCCTTTGATTTTCTATCTTATGACCAAATGTGATGATCAAGAAGCCGGTAGGGACACCTTATCTCTCTAGAATAAGGGTACAAATATCATGGCTTTCTTTTTATTTTTCACCAAAAATCATAATCGAACCGAGAATCAGGCTGAACCAAAAATCAAGAATAATGATTTGGTTATAGTTCACCTGTTAGTTTTGATTTGGGTCTGGTTCGTATACCTTGAAACCAACGGTTAACCAAAAAAACTATATCAAAACTGAGATGACGTTTGCCGCTCTCACAGAAGTTTACACGTCCTCTCTTAAGTAAAATACTGTCATTTCTTGTCACTTCTTCAACTATTTAAGAATAATCAAAATTATACATAGTTAAGTATGTAAAAAATAAGTTGAAGTAAAATATTTGAACCCAAAATAGGTCACAAATGATAGATTGAATGCCAAATCACATGCGCAAATATCAAGCACATAAAATTTGGTTGGTTCGGTTTAAACCGACTCTTCAATTACGCTCGATTTCCATGATAGTTCGTAAAAATATATGGTACACATTACTAACATGTCACAACCTGTTGAGCTATTGAACCGATAACGGTTAAAGCCCATTCGAAGGCCCAAAATGATTGTTACAATACAAGACACGGCCCAAACTATCACAGTTCGGCCCATATCCCCCAACCCTACTTAAAAAACGTTAATTCCCAAAATACCCTTCCCCTCTATCTTCGTCTTCGTCTTCACTCTGAGATTTAACAGAGATTTTAGAAACAGAGAGCCCATCAATGGAGTTCGAGAAGCGGAAAGCGGCGACTCTGGCGGCGCTGGGCTCGACGGCGACGGACAAATCGCCGAAGGGCTCTCTGGACACGCCCATCATCCCCTTAATCGACGCCATCAACTACCACCCATCGTACTTCACCACAAGCTCCTGCTCCGGTCGAATCTCAATCCTCTCGCAGCCATCGACCACCTCAAACCTCCCCAAGAAGAAGGCTCGTGGTGGGTCTTGGCTCTTCGTCTCCCACGAGCCCGCCGACCCAGAATCGGTCGTGTCCCTCATTTTTCCCTCCGACCCAGATCCGGACCCGACCGATCTGGTCTTCAGATTCGAGCCTCTGATCATCGCGATCGAGTGCAGGGACCTCGCTGCGGCTCAGAGCTTTGTGGCTGTTGCGATTGCTTCTGGGTTTCGCGAATCGGGGATTACTAATGCTGGGAAGAGGTTGATCATAGCTGTGAGGTGTTCGATTCGAATGGAGGTTCCGTTGGGGAGTACCCAGAAGCTGATGGTGTCTCCTGAGTATGTGAGGTACCTTGTGGAGGTGGCCAATGAGAAGATGGAGGCTAACAGGAAGAGGACTGATGGGTTCTTTCAGGCTTTGAGGGGATGTGGATTCGGAGGGTCGGTTTTGGCGGGAAATGTCGGTCGGGTTCTTGTCAATGGTGGTGAGGATGGAGAAGAGTGTGGTGATTGTGGGGAGGATCGTAATGACGGTTTGGATACAGGTAATTGTGCTTGATGATTCTGCATTATATATAAATGGTTATGAAATGTTTCTATGGAATAGGATAGCATTTTGGTTACAATGGTTAAATTTGTTCTTGAATTGCATTATCCATTTGAGTTGAAGCCTGTCTTGAAAACTTGACCCTTAACTTTTGGGAGGACTGATGTACTGTATTTTGAAATATACGCCAGTTTGGTTGGAGGCTTTCATTACATATTCATATATGTCTGATCGCAGGACACGTTTGATGTGGAAAAATATAGCATTTCAGTTGCAAATGATTAAACTTGTTCTTGAATTGCATGATCCATTTCAATTGAAGCCTTGTTTTGAGAACTCGACCCTTGAGTTGGGGAGGACTGATGTACTATATTTGTGAATATATGCATGTGTAGTCTGAGGCGTTCATTACATATTCATATATGTTTGATCGCAGGACACGTTTCCTTGTAATGAGAGAAAGTTTGAGTCTTTGAATCATTGGCAGGGTCGGAAGGAGCTCCTTGTTGCAGCCTATCCACTTCTCAGATACCGGTAATCGGCGAGCCAGTGGAAAAGCTTTTCCTTTGGGGTCACTCGTCTTGTAGGATGGGTAACACGCTTCAGCAGGTTCTTGTGTTTGGTGGGTTTGGAGGCATGGGAAGACACTCGCGGAAGAATGATTCTTTTGTGCTTGACCCGTCATGTGGCAAAGTGGAAGCAGTTAATGTTGGGGTTGCTCCTTCTCCGCGGTTGGGGCACACGGCTTCTTTGATAGGAGATTGTATGTTTGTTATTGGAGGACGGGCAGATCCTGTCAACATTCTCAATGATGTATGGGCCTTCAGTATGGATAAGAAGGAATGGAAATTGTTAGAATGTACTGGCAGCGCTCTCCCTCCTAGGTGATTTCTGAACACACTTATGCTTCCTCTGTTGATTTTAGTTATTCGTTAGATGTGTTAATATAAGCGCAGTGCTTTGCTTTTATTCTACTGTTTCTTCGCTACTATAACCACTTATGATGATAAGCCAATGTTCAACATCAACTTAGAAGAAAGCAAAATTATGAGTGTAGATTTCACTCTTTTTGCAACAATTTCAATCGGCTTTCTGTTCTCTTGCATATTTCGTGATACATCTCTTAATTTCCTTGTAAGCGTTTAATTGATATTCATTTTCTGCTCTACTTTCTCATGCAGGCATCGGCACGCAGCCACAGTTGTAGGGTCAGAAATATATGTATTTGGTGGACTCAATAACAATTCGATCTATTCATCACTACATGTCTTGGATACAGTTACTCTGCAATGGAGAGAGTTACCCGTGACTGGAGAAAGGCCGATTGCACGTCATTCTCACGCAATGGTAACTTACGGTTCTAAAATACTCATGTTTGGGGGGTACAACGGTGAGAAGGCACTGGGAGACTTGTATAGTTTTGATGTTCAGACTTGTCGGTGGAAGAAGGAAAAGCCCGCGGGAAGATATCCACACGCGAGGTTTTCTCATTCGATGTTTGTGTACGGAAATTATGTTGGAGTCATTGGTGGTTGTCCTGTTACACAGCATCATCACGAGTTGGCACTACTCGATCTATGGCTTCAGACATGGAAGTACGTGATGCTAAATTCAGTTGGCAGATATTTGTTTGTGCGAAGTACAGCGAGTGTCATTGGTGATGATCTTGTTATAATTGGCGGAGGAGCTGCTTGTTATGCTTTTGGAACTAAATTTAGCGAGCCGGTGAAAATAAACTTGCTTCCGCTGATGAACGATGAACGATCAACAAGAGAGAATGATCAGAATTTAACTAAAGCCCCTAGCTTGAATACCGATGTTGGGACAACTGGAGTAGATGATAGACAGCAAATGGTTGATTCACGTTGGGTGTTACGACTTAAAAAAGTATATGCTAAATTAGGGAAGGACATACTGAAGAAGTTCAGTTGGCTAGATCTTGGTAGGAAGGCTTATTCTCAAGAGGATGGAGTGCACATATGTTTTCCCGTGAATGAAGTTTTTTGTGCCTTATTTCATGAAAAACAGAATCAATCTGGAGATTCATTTCAAGGCCAGGAATCCTTTTCTAAAGGGATTTTGCTGAATGAGCTTTCGAGTTCAACAGCATTGGATCTTCTGAAGAGTTGTGGTGGCACAAAGCTGGCAGATGACAATTTGGAACTCAGAAAAGCTCCTAAATCTCCATTTAAAATAATGAGCGAAGCTGTGACGTCTTTGATACAGAGCAAAGGCCTACCAGAACAACTCTTAGAGGAGCTACCTGCAAGGTTTATGTTCAAAATTGTATTTTTTTCCTTTCACGTCAATAATTGGCAGTATACACAGAACTACAGTGTTCAATAAATTCTAACAATTTGATGTTTGATGAGAAAATGCAAATACTTGTTCATCACAGCAGTATGACTCAATAAATTTCTTATCAAGAACAATAATGACTTTTAGTAATATCTTTTATATGTTTCAGATGGGATCGACTTGGGGATATTCTTGTGCTTCCTGTGACATCATTCAAGGATCCAGTATGGGACTCCATTGCAGAGGAGCTTTGGCCTGCTGTGGCTAAATCACTTAACGCCCGTCGTCTTGCTCGTCAAGTAAGTTAAATAAAAAGATAACATTTACATGTTGTGTTGCTTGCTCAGTCGTCTAAATTGTTATTCATCTTTTGTTCTTATCTTATGGACAATTTTTTTAACCTACCCTTTGTGCCAACAAAAATTGGTGTACCTGTATGATGTATGCATACTTCAGTCATGATAGACATTTCAGAAGAATTGGCATACATGCTTTTTACTAAAAGCAGATTGTTGCATATATATCATTTGCTTAGCATATAGTATTTCAAAATGTAAATAGTATATCAACTAGGTAAGAAATCATAACTGTAGTTCACGTGGAGTGAGGTGTGGTCCGTGTGGAAGCTCCTATACATTTTGCATGTGAAATGGTTTTATTTGCTTGTAATTGCTTTGCATTGAATTGTTTATCATATTCAATACATGATTTTTCATGTATTTCTTAGGGCCGAGTTGCACCAACTGGCACAAGGGACAGTACCTTAGAGATTCTTGTGGGGGACAATGGCTGGGTTGATCACTGTGAGAATGGAGTTCACTATTCTTTTGACGCTACCAAGTGCATGTTCTCATGGGGCAATCTTTCTGAGAAGCTTCGTATGGGCCGTCTAGAGTGTGCAGATGAGGTTATCGTAGACCTATTCTCTGGAATCGGATATTATGTGCTGCCCTTCCTTGTCAGGTATATTGTAGTAGGTCATTTCAGCTAATTCGAATTACTCAAGTTTTAATCATTGTTAATATGTTTATTAATATATGGCTTGAAAAGGATAACTTAGTGGATATAGAATATTCTTGAAGATGGTATCATTCGATTCGTAGGTTATAGACGTGTTTTGAATTCATTTATTCTAAGAGCCCCCTTGAGAAATATCAATATGTTGAATATCTAATTTTAGGTGCGTAGTCCTAGGAAATATGCAGGAACTTACAAAAATACAGTGTTCATGAGAGCATCAAGTCAGACATAGTAAACATGATTTGTCCCTTTTCACTTTTTTCTAAAAAAATAACTTTCAACAACAATTAGCGATAAATTTTATGTGATCAGGGTATTAATTTCCTTACCCTACATGCGCCCAAACCATCTAAGGTTGTTTTCCCTCTCTTCAAACAGAGTAAAGGCTAATTTATGTCTAATAGCTTCTCATATCAACTACTCTTATTAACCAATCTAATATTACCCAGAAAAGAATTTCCCATGACATTACTAAGTAAAAGGAGCAGGGTTTAGAGCTTATTCTAGATGCGCACTTATCATTATTTCCCTACTAGTTCTTACACTACTTACTACCTCCTCATATAATATCTAATCACATCCCGAGATCTTATGTCAATTCATCAGTTACTATGGAAAAAAAGGAAGGATCTAACGTTGATCCTTGGTGTACACTAGTGAACCTTGACATAGTTATAGTACCAATGAAATCTGTTGAACAATTTATCGAAATACTCCTTTCATCTTTCATCCACACTACATTATGCTCACTTTGGATGCATTTAATATAGTCTACATATCCCTGCCCTTCTATTGCTGTATATTTGCAAGTTTATAAGTTCTTTTTTCTCCCTCTTTAATTTTCCTGCTTGTTATATTTCGGAGAGGGTTCAGGTGAAAACCACTCTTAGAATGCAAACTAAAAACCAATGTAAACAATCAATGTAATTGATGTTAGCTGTCGGTATGAGTGTGTAAACACACAATAATGCAAACACAAATGTTTAAATCTCAATTATTGTAAACTCAGTATTTGTGTGATGTAAACAAGTAAGATTTAATCTCAGCCGTTTAAAAGTTCAATCTAAAGGTCCATATTGGTTCTTAGTTTGCATTCTAAGGAGAGGTTTTCACATAAATCTCACTCTATTTCCATTATGTGCTATGTACCTAATTTCACTTACTGCCTTTATTTTTCACAAGCTTCTGCTTTGTTAGCTCTTTACCTTGCACTATAGATATTAAGTGCTACTTCTTTATAATATGATGATGATGATGATCGATCAGGGCCAAGGCAAAGTTAGTTTATGCTTGTGAATGGAATCCCCATGCTGTTGAAGCACTCCGACATAATCTGCAGGCCAATTCAGTTTCTGATCATTGCGTTGTACTTGAAGGAGATAATCGAATCACAGCGCCTAAAGTATGTGTGCAATCTTATCTTGACATCTTGTTTCTAGTTGGTTCATCTAGTTTTCATAGCTAGCTATTATTTTGTTTAGGCTCATATATTCTGTAAATCCTAATATCTGGATTCCTCGTATCTCTCAATCCGGTTAAAGTTCCTTCCAGAATTCAGGTTCATTCAAGATCTTAAAAACATTCTTGTAACATAAGAGGATAGTCTGCTTTCGGATAGACCAACAGCCGAATGATTCAAACGTGATGGTTTATTGACAATGAATATGCATATGTATGACCAAATCTCGATGGAGATTTCGTAAAACTATGATACGAGCTGGTCGTAGTGGGCCGTGGCCATATATTTTATGAATCCTTTCTACTCATAGTAATTACCTATAGCTCTTGAAATACTCTCGTTTTTTTGTACCATGGATAGCGTGCTGATGAAACAAGTTTAAAACCATGTTCATTCAAGTATCGGCTCCCGTTCCTTTCTTGTCCAAAAGAATATATACAAGATACAGTCTGATTTGGCTCTTCTTGATTATTCTACAGGGAGTTGCTGACCGGGTCTGTCTCGGACTCCTTCCGACAAGTGAGGGCAGCTGGGTCACTGCTGTGAGAGCATTAAGGTAAGATTTATCTCTACTAATCTTAATTCTGAATTTCTTGTCCAGTAACTGTCGTCATTTCAAATAGTGGTCATAACTTCATATTTTCAAGGAACCCTGAATTTTGAGTTTCTTTCCCAGTTTATTTGCAAAAAAATTGTATCCGTCTCACTTTGAAATATTATTCAGACCCCAAGCAATTGAATCACGAGTAAATGTGAAGATCATCACGCTTTTCGGGAGTTTCCATCTTCGCTTTCGAATAATTTCTGATTATATCACTCGTTAGATATTAGATTCACTAAACACAAATAGATTGACTGTGTTGCTCTTTCTGTAGTGGTATCAATCGTGAATAAACTAGTTCTATTGAGTCATAAACTTGCCATGTAGATTCTGTACTCGTGGATATGTTTTCTACTCACTTTTGTCGCGATACAGAAAGGAAGGCGGAGTGTTGCACGTGCATGGAAATGTGAAGGACACGGAGGAGGGCTCGTGGACCGAACATGTTTCAAAGTCCATTCATGGAATCGCTACATCAGAAGGTAAATTTTAAATCTTAGTCATACAACGCATTCATGGTGATCTGATAATATGGAGATGACCATGACCCTCTTAGGACACTCGAGACTCATGTTGTTGGAAACTTTGATTCGTTTCCTTTGCAGGTTATTGTTGGGAAGTATCGGTAAAGCACGTTGAGAGGGTGAAGTGGTACGCTCCACACATCCGCCATCTTGTTGCAGACGTAAGTTGCAGGGAGATCCTGAGGTAGGCGAAGGCATGCCTCTGATTCAGCTTAGTTTTGAGAATGTTGTGTTATGTTAGAGCTGAGTTTCTTGTTGTTGTAACCAAATTGTAGACAAGAGACAAAGTATAGTGACATTGTTTATGCAGAAACAAAGTTGAAAATTATGATTTGGGTATAGAGTCAACAGTTTGGTATGGTTTTTGCCATGGTTCAGAAATCCTCAACCTGAATAGTTCATTGTTTGATAAACAATTTTATAGTTCTCATACTCGGTTTGCAGAACCAGACTAGGCTGCTCAGCGTAGCTTCGATAAGCTTACACTTTCTACGACCGATAAAATTATACAAAAGTTGGATACTCTCTCCCTCTCCGGTCTGCTCTGAGATAGTTGGTTTTCGTCCTTGGATTGATGGATTTTAGACAGAGTTCGTGCGGATCTATTTCATTGAGAACCTAACAGAATAGATGACTGAAGATATGTTCCTCAGCCTGCTTTCTCTTTGTAGAAAATGCGAAAGGGCCAGGCAACGAAAGCTCAAAGGTGCAAGTGGATCAGTATCGATATAAGATCTTTTCTGGGCATGAGGTCGAGAAAGAAACGAGTTGACTCTCATTTACCCCCATGACATTTCTCTGATGGAAAATCATATGAACTCAAACATTCTACGTCAAAAGGTTTTCTATTCTAAGTATGGAGCTCGTTCCCGGAAACTAATTAAATACCACCTCGAAAGATGGACTTTTCAGGGTTTTAAGGGCAAAGGGACCAGGTTTCGTATACTCCAGTTAGTGTTTGTTTTCGTATCAGTTTCTTCCTTTTTTTAGTGACTTCGCCGAGGCTGTGTAAATATGTTCGACTGAAAGGAGAGGAAGTTTCGGAAAAGAATTTGCTCTAGGGAGAAATAGAAGTATTCACGGAACCCTTAATCAAGTGGGAAGTCTTCATTTTTAAGGATGTTATTAAGGTGGAAAAATAATTTCACAACGATATTTTGTAATTAAGAAAGTATACGATAACTTGCAAAAATGAAATACTACTCCGACTAAAGGTCAAATTTGAGTTTAGTCATCTATAATTAAACATAAGGATCAACTCTATCAAATAATGAAAGAATCTTCACAACTCTTCACATAGAAAAGACCTATAAATTTTATTCCATTACAAAACAATTAGTTTATAGTGGAAAGAACCAAACTTCAGTAAATATGATCAAACCAAAAAACTAGATATTCACAGACAAATACATTTCAAGTAAAAACCAAACTCAGACTCAAAACTGTGGATGTGTTCTGAATTATGAAGGCGAACTATTTCAAAACTGAACGAGATAGTAATAATAATACCACACCGCTCAGCTCTAGCACAGTTTATTTTGATTCGCGTATATCAGTCTTGAGTCACTTCAAGTCGTGCCATTTGAGCTTAAATGATCGGCGCCTGCTGTTGCATTCCGCTTCTCATCATAGTACAGAACTCCTCGTAATTAATCCTCCCGTCCTATTTGATAGGATAGCAATCAGTGCCAAGAACGGCATCAAAAGTGAGATTCACGTGTTTAATTTGGGAAAAACGATGCTTACATTGTCTGCGTCGACCTCTGATATTATTTCTTTGATGCTGCCTTCATCGCCCATGCCATACTCTTTCATGGCGATCTCTAGTTCGTCTCTGGTAATGTATCTGCCAATCGAGATTATGTTGAAATATATCGAATTAGCACATATTGATTCATGAAAACTTCTCAGCGAGTATTTAAATCAAGGTTCGAAAACTCGGTGAGACGGAAAATATTATATGTATAATTCAAGTGAAGGACAAAACTCACAGTATTTTAGTAAAATAAGATATTCTCAAACAACTTAATAAGTTAAAACAAAAACACAACTTATAAAGCAGTTTCAAAGCATATGTAAGAAATAAACATCGACCAGGATTGACTGAGTTGACCCAGTGAAAACTCAACTAAACAGAACCACCGAGAACTAGTTTTGAAACTCAGTCCAAAACTCGGCCAACTCTAGTTTACCGAGTTCTCGGGGAGAAATCAGGGACAACTTGGGACTTTTAGAATACTGATTTAAATTCTAGTCATTTTCAAATATTAATTCATTCAATATAATTTCAGTCAGTCTCAATATAATCTAATTCATCTCTAGTAATTCATTTAAGAAGTTTCTCTAGAGCAAATTATATTCTCATATTATTTGGGAGTTTTTGTATATTTATATTGTTTAGTAGCAAATTTGATCTCCAAATTAAATGAGTTGTTGGATTGGTTTCATGCAAGCAAGAAAGCGCTACGGGACGTTCGACGCATTCAAAATTCATATACCCTTATGCAGATTGACCAGTAACTGAAGATCCACTAAAGAGTTAACATTAGAGGAATATACTAAAATTCGAGATGAGAAAATAGCGAACTCACCCGCTGCTATCCTTATCAAAATACTGAAACGCTTTGTATAGGTGTTCGTCTCTTTCTAGTCTGTGTCTATGCATCGTAGCAGAGATAAACTCGATATAGTCAATCGAACCATTTCCATCGACATCAGCCTGAAACGCACAAGACAACATAAATAAGGGCTGATTAATAGATTGGGGATTTTCAGAGTATCCCGAAAACTTACAGCATCCATGAGTTGCTTGACTTCAGCTTCCGAGAGCTTTGACCCGAGTCTAGCCAAGCCCGCCTTCAGTTCTTCGTAGGTAATTGTGCCACTATTGTCAGTGTCGATATTTGTGAACATTGATTTAAGACCTTTAATTTCTTCTTCGGAAAGATTTTCTGCAATGACCTACAATATTCCATAATGAACTAGGACGGTCAGAACAAAGACAATGAACAACAGATAATGCATATTGATTGATTCAAGTGCATATGAAATGATCCAACAAAACCATATGAGATTTTGAAAAATATAAATTGATGTTTTGCCCGGTTTGTGCAAGTTTTAGGCGAATGGTATAAGCATGACACTCTTGTTTTGTCCTTTGAAGTGATGACATGAGATAAAATCACTTTTTTATTACAGTTAATTTGCACTTTTTTCGCTACTGTTCTTTAAGAACATACCTATATCAATTTTCCGTGTTCTAAAAAACGCTAGGCGCTAGGTCAGATGGGGCCTCTGTGGACTAATTGGGGATTAATAGGGACTAATTGGGAGTTAATCAATTAATCAGGGCCTAATTGGACTAGTCGGGTATTTTCAGAACGCTGTCTATTTTCCTCGGTGATAGCCATATAAAATCTACAGTTTTGCAGTACCATATCTATATATATTCTGCATATTCGACATGACACTAATTTACATTATGCAATCTAAGAGTGCAAGTCCTTTTACCTTCAATGCTAGCTTCTTGAGCTTATTCATTGCCCGGAATTGCTTCATTCTAGACAGAACTGCACTATCTATTGGCTTGTCCGATGCTTCCCCGTCTTCTCTAATCCAAGGATGCTCTAACGACACAAACATATCATTCTAGTCAGAAGCACACAAGAAAAACAAGACAGACCGGTCAATGAATGCAGCATGTGACCAAATATTGTAATTTCACTTAATCGGCGAAGTGATAAAAAATAATAATAGTTTTCGACTGGGCTTAGAGAAAGAAGAAGAAATAAATTTAATACCAAGAACTTGTGCAGGCTTGATTCGCTTCTTTGGGTCTTGAGTAAGCATTTTTCTTATTAGATCTTTGGCACTTTCTGATATCGATGGCCACGGTTGACTTGTAAAGTCAATCTCCCCTTCCAATATGGCGTCAAATATACCCTTTTCAGTTTCTGCATTAAAAATTAATTAAAATATTGCACTCCCAACCGTGAGTAGAACATAGATTCATGAGAGTTTCAATGATATGCTATAAAAAAAATATTTTTGCAAGAACTTGCTAATTTTTGTGATTACCGGCCCAAAAAGGTGGCACGCCGCTGAGTAGAACGTACAAGATGACTCCTGCACTCCAAATATCTATCTCCTTCCCGTAGCTCCGCCGCAATACTTCGGGAGCGACATAGTAAGCGCTACCCACTATATCCCGGTACACCTTCCCTGTAATGAATTTTAAAAAAAATGTCAATGTAACAAAAAATAGACTGCTACTTTTGTGCAAAAGACAGTAGGACAAATGGATCTCGACGGAAGCCCAACTATCTTGAGATGGAAAATGAATTATGTGAAATGTGATTAGTCTTTCACGGGATTTTTCCGACTTTTAAGAGGAAACTCATATAACCAATGAAATTCCCTTCGGAGAGGCCCACAACCGAATTTGTGCTTTTCATCTTCTATCAAAGGTAGGAGCTTTCAGTCACTACCAACATAAGGTGTTTACACAAACCTTACTCTCATATTACATTCCACAGACTTGAAAAGACGCACTTTATGAACTTGAAACTAACTTCGAACATGAATGATAGAGTATGATGCATGAAAAGACACCAAATTCACAGAAGAATGTGATATCTAAGGTTTATTCTATGACCCAGTCCCTTTTCCCATCCAAACAAGCCCGAAACCCTTTATTCTCCAAGTCGAACTCTTAAACCACTATCCTCGTCTAATCTTAGCTCAGAAAACCAGCTTTGACAAATCATCCAATTTGTCAAGCGCCAAATATAGGTTAGTTAACAACGGAATATCTGAAGTGCAAATAGCAACACCTACAATAGAGGTAAACTAATGTGAGCAGGGGTGGACAATATTAACGAGATATGGACTAGCGGAAAATTGTTTCCGATAAATAAAAGGAAAATCTGTAACAGGCAACAATATAAAACTATTCTAGGAAAGTGTGAATATAAATCAAGTGTGCTTCAACAAGAATCATAACACGATTAAGAATATAATGAGCATACGAAAAAAACAACCGGCGCACCAAACCCATACTACTCTAGGTCCTTCGAAATTACAGTTCTCTTATGTAGTAATACCAGTTATTTAGCGTACAAAAGGAAATTACTTAAATTTCCAAACCGCATATGATCACATTGCAAGAACATCATCATGGCAAACAAATAATTCGCATAACAAGCACATTACCACTAAATCCAAGTTCAATAGCTGAAAACACAAATTGCAATAGACTTGGGAAATATACCAACCTTCCTCAACAAAGACAGATTCACATACAAAAGGGAATTACTTAAAATTCCCAAATCGCACATGATCACACCACAAGCTACAAACAATTCATATGACAAACACATTACCAAGAAATCCAAGTTCAATAGCTGAAAACACAAATAATGCAATAGTTTAGGGAGAAAACCAAACCTTCCTCAATAAACACAGATAAGCATACAATCTTCTCTGTATCGTTCCAATTTTATCAGATGTCCCCACAGGGACCAGATAAGCATACAAGAATTACTTAAATTCCCAAAATCCATATGATCACACTACAAGCTACAAACAAGTGCAGGAACAAGCAATTCACATGACAAACACACTACCACTAAATCCAAGTTCAGTAACTGAAAACACAAATAATGTAATAGATTATGAAAAGAACCAAACCTTCCTCGATAAACACAGACAACCCGAAATCAGTAGTCTTCAGCATAGCACCCTCCTCCTTGCTCGACAGGAGGAAATTCTCCGGCTTGAGGTCCCTATGCATCACCCCCATGAAATGGCAAATGTGAACCACATTCACAATAGCCCTGCACAGCGACGCGGCGGCCCTTTCGGTGTAATGCCCCTGCGCGATGATCCGATCAAAGAGCTCGCCGCCAGCGCACAGCTCCATGACAAGGTGCACAGAGTACCTATCCTCATAAGCTCCCTTGAACTCCACAATGTTGGGCTGTCCAGACAAATGCTGCATTATCAGAATCTCCCTCTTTATGTCCTCCTTATCGTTCTTGGTCACGAGCTTCCTCTTCAACACAGACTTGCAAGCGTATTGTAAATTACTCGAATTCTCAGTGCACAAGTATGTGACCCCAAATTGGCCTCGACCCAGTTCCTTCCCAAGAGTGTAGTGCTGCCTGATGTCTTCAAAGGGCTTGCCCAGGATCGTCTCGGGTGCCGGGTTTCGGGTCTCCGGCAGAACCGGGCTCGCTTGCGGCGGAGGTCGGGGCCG